>BLSH010380177.1:320852-331387 GCA_018402905.1 Glandirana rugosa
GGATGAGGATGATTTTTGAACAATAATCTGTCCCTTACAGCAACAGCTGGAACCTGGCCCTATAGGAGTAGGCAATGATTTTTGAACAATAATCTGTCCCTTACAGCAACAGCTGGAACCTGGTCCCTATAGGAGTAGGCGATGATTTTTGAACAATAATCTGTCCCTTACAGCATCAGCTGGAACCTGGCCCTATAGGAGTAGGCGATGATTTTTGAACAATAATCTGTCCCTTACAGCAACAGCTGGAACCTGGCCCTATAGGAGTAGGCAATGATTTTTGAACAATAATCTGTCCCTTACAGCAACAGCTTGTACCTGGCCCTATAGGAGTAGGCGATGACTTTTGAACAATAATCTGTCCCTTACAGCAACAACTGGAACCTGGTCCTATAGGAGTAGGTGATGATTTTTGAACAATAATCTGTCCCTTACAGCAACAGCTGGATCCTGGCCCTATAGGAGTAGGAGATGATTTTTGAACAATAATCTGTCCCTTACAGCAACAGCTGGAACCTGGCCCTATAGGAGTAGGCGATGATTTTTGAACAATAATCTGTCCCTTGCAGCAACAGCTGGAACCTGACCCTATAGAACTAGAAGATGATTTTATAACAACAATCTGTCCCTCTAAGCAGAAGCCTCTACCTAGTGCAGTCAGATCGTTCTGTAATGCAGGGTGATATCTGCAATCTGTCACTCAAAGCAGCAGTATGAGAAATCTCGAATTAGTCCAGAATCAGATCGTTGTGTAATGCAGGGTGAGATCTGCAATCTGTCCCTCAGAGCAGCAGTAGTAGTAATCTCTAATTAGTCCAGAATCAGATCGTTCTGTAATGCAGGATGAGATGTTAAAATATCTGCAATCTGTCCCTCACAGTGCCTGCAGCTTCCTCTCCCTACACTAGTCAGAGTCTCAGAGAGCATGTGACTGCAGCACTAAGTGACTCCAGCTTATAAAGAGGCTGGGTCACATGATGCACTGGCCATTCACAGCCATGCCATTAGTAGGCATGGCTGTGATGGCTTCTAAGGACAAACCAGTGAAACACTTGTTGATTGGCTGCCCTTCAGCTATTCAACATGCGTGATCAACTACCAGAACCCAGAACCCGAACCTGAACATTTTTTAAAATGTCCGGGTTCGGGTCCGGGTCCTGGACACCCCAAAGTTTGATACGGACCCGAACTTTATAGTTTTGGGTTCGCTCAACTCTACCCATGACACAATCACCTGTGCCACAGATTAACACCATATGCATAGTGTGAAAAACAGTGTTAACAGACCCTCAGGTTAACACTACAATATTATTACAATACATAAAATAAATTAATTATAGTGTCAACAATAACAAAGGTATTAAAGTGCTTGGTAATTCACTTGATGAATATAATAAACAGTCCAAAGGAATATAAAGTGCAGAGTGCTTCACACAAAAATTGTAATAAAATTGTAAAAACCATAAAAGTCCAAAAAATTTTTTTTTTTCATATAAAGTGTTTGGTGCTTCACTTCTAACAAAAAGGAAAGGTGCTCCAGTGATAAAATGCCACTCCACACATGCTCGTGCCACCGTTCCCCTCTTATTATCTACTCTCCAGAGAACAGTGACCACCAGCTTTTCAGTCTGGGGTCCAATAGGCTTTTTCTGGTGATAGGTGACCGTAGGGTACTGTCTCCTTTAAAATTGGGGTGCTTGGCTGGATGACTTGGGTCAATTTCCTCAAAGTTAAAAGTAGGCAGACATAGTGTAATAACGTCTAAGATGTTTTATTTGGGCAACAACAAAGTTAAATCTTACAGGACTTCAAAATATGACAGGCAGTGTATCATTGTAATGAGCAGCGCCGGACTTCCCCTGCGAACACCACTATGCGCTCCACAGGTACAGGAAATGACGTCGCTCGGAATCCACAAACCGGAAATGCGTCAACGCATTTCACCCTCCCACAGGGCGTCATGAAAGGACATGTCTTTTTATTTTTCGTGGTATCCTGCTTACTTTTATCGAGTGAGAGATCAAGAGGGACATTTGTGTCACTGCCCAGGATCACTGATCCATGAAAGTGAGGGGTAAGGGTCTGTAGCAGTTGGTCCATGAGCTTCTTTTGGCCTTTATTAGGCACGCAATACGAAACAAACGTAAATGCTTGACCCCCTATTGTGCCTGATACCAGTATAAAGTGCCCTCCTGGATCCCTAATTATCTTATCCTGTGAGAAGTGTAGGTGTCTTGCCAGGCAGATGGCTACTCCTTTCGTTTTATTAGTGGCTTTAGCCAAGAAAAATTGGGTAAAGTTTTTATGGATAAAGGTGGGGTTGTAGGTAGCTGGAAAGTGAGTCTCCTGCGACAGGATATTCTCTGGCTTTAAAGAATGATAGAAATTAAAAAGCTTTTTACGCTTAATCGGTGAGTTTAGACCCTGGACATTGTGGGAGAGGATGTGCAAATTCAGGATGTTATGTGCGAGATTGTTCATGGACCAGAGAGGGAGCAAAACACTAGACGAATAGATCTTACCATACCATCAAAAGACTGCAGCAGCCCTCGGACCTTCCCGCATAGACGGTTGATTTGCCTGGCCGTGTGAGGATACTTAGTTAAGGGAGAATATCTCTGTTGCGAAGAGGAGTGGCTCCGAGAAATTGAAGAAAGAGAAAAGATAAAGAAGAGAGATACACATGAATATGTAACGTGAGACAAACAATAAAAAAAAACAACATTAGCAGAAATAATAATATTTGGTGGGATCCGGAGGGGTCTCAGCCCCTCCTGCGCCGAGAGCACTCGTGTGCTAAGTTCCCTTAATAGGGAAACGTCAACCCGGCTCCGAGAGGAATCCAAGGTTCCCTCAGAGTCGGATGGAGGCGCATTGCAGCCGCCCCGGAGAAACCATCTGAAATGAAATACAACAAATAGCATAAAAACAAGAAATGAGCACCCAGTTCCGCCACAGAAAGCTTCCAAGGAGGGGCAACAGGCTGCACCCGCCCGCAAGAACATTCTACAGGTATTCCAGGCAGCTACAATCAATCCAAACAACAAATTATAAGAGATGAGCAGATCCCTGTCAGTCTCTGAAAACATGTTTCATAATCAAATGCCTGTTTGGATTAGATCATAGGGATTATGGAAAAGTTACGTCAAGCCATTAGATCGTTGATCATAGTCTGAGCTCGGGAGCTTAAACAAACATAGGGTAATAAAGCCAGACTAAAAGAGTAGTTGACCTCTTTAGCTTTTTAAGATGTAAAAATAACATACTGTCGCCAACAAGCTCAGGACAACGGGTTTCCCCCTGTGGGAAAGCAATAGGGGGTCACAAAAGGAACAATAAACCAAACTATTAACTCCAGGTTCCAATGAGTGGAGTGGGAAAACACGGAGACAAATCCGAGGGCAAGGGAAAAGCAACTGGACCAAATGTCCCAATCAGTCTGGATCCATCAAGGAGGGTGAGCATCTTTGGACTTCTTCATCTGTTGTTTTTGCCAAACTGTGGTCAGGGGGCTTGGAGGGGGTCTTTTTGAAGAAGCAGCAGAGCCTCTAGAAATAGCTGGAGGTGGAATCTCTTGAGTGATGAGGCCTAGTTGCAGAAGTAGTCGCTCCCCGTCGGTAAAGGAGGAGAATCCATAGGAGATATTTTTGTAGGAAACGTTCAAGCGGAAGGGAAAGGACCACCGGTAGAAGATTTCCTTCTGAGATAGAACTTGGAGCAGGGGTTTTAGAGAACGTCTTTTCTGGACAGTAAATGGAGAGATATCTGCAAAAATTTGTATTTGATGACCTTGAATGGAAAGGTTATCTGCTTTGCGGGCCCTTCTCATAATTTCTTCTTTTGTAGTGTAGTAATGTGGTTTTATGATAATGTCCCAAGGAAGACCTTCAGCGCGTGGAGGGCCCTATGGGCTCTATCTAGTTCCAGCTTACTTTCAGGGATTTCTGGAATCAAGTCTTTAATAAACATACGGATGGCAGGCTCAATATCCTTGATGAATTCCGGTAATCCGCGGATTCTGAAATTATATCGCCTGTTTCTGTGCTCGAGGTCATCGATTTTAGCCAATGCACTCTCAAGATGTTCATGGAGTTCCTGTATCCTGGAGGTGTTCTGATTAATCCTGCTAATAGATTGATTGGTTTTCGTTTCGATCGTATCAATTCTGAGGCCTAGTTGTTGTAGGTCTGCTTGTATGAAAGCAGTGATCCGTTTGGGATAGGCCTCCGGACAACAGTTTAGAGAAGGCCTGCATCATGGTGGGAAAGTCAGTGGTCATGGTGGGAGGATCAGGAATGTCCCCCAATCTGATCTCTTCCGGACTGTGTGTGAAGTCACCTATTGACGATGGAGTAATGGCCATCATTGTGCGGCCTAATAGGGAGAGCGTGTCCGTTGGGGAGGGTAAGTATTGCTCTGGAGTACTCACTGTGGTCGACCCTCATGGTTGTGTAGGGGGGCCCTGGTGGCTGTGTGTATCTTCCATGTCCTCTACAGGGCTGTCCCAGGCCACGTCTGTGCCTCGTGGTGTGGCGGTCGCCCTCTTGGAGAGACCGGGCTGAGCTACCACGGCCTCCAGCTGTCTTGACAAGTCCCTCCTGCCATCAGGGGTTACCCCAGGTGTCCCTCTGCTGCCCGGTGATGTTAAGGTGGCAGAATGAGGACCCACCGCGCTGTGATGGTGATTGAGTCAGCAGAGCTTCGGGACTATGCGGCCATCTTGGAGGAGTCCACGCATGCACCTTTTTTGTAACTATTTTATTATATCTTTTCATGTGACAACATTGAAGAAATGACACTTTGCTACAATGTAAAGCAGTGAGTGTACAGCTTGTATAACAATGTAAATTTGCTGTCCCCTCAACAAAACTCAACACACAGCCATTAATGTCTAAACCGCTGGCAACAAAAGTGAGTACACCCCTAAGTGAAAATGTACAAATTGGGCCCAAAATGTCAATATTTTGTGTGGCCACCATTATTTTCCAGCACTGCCTTAACCCTCTTGGGCATGGAGTTCACCAGAGCTTCGTAGGTTGCCACTGGAGTCCTCTTCCACTCCTCCATGGCGGCATCACGGAGCTGGTGGATGTTAGAGACCTTGCGCTCCTGCACCTTCCGTTTGAGGATGCCCCACAGATGCTCAATAGGGTTTAGGTCTGGAGACATGCTTGGCCAGTACATCACCTTTACCCTCAGCTTCTTTAGTAAGGCAGTAGTCATCTTGGAGGTGTGTTTGAGGTTGTTATCATGTTGGAATACTGCCCTGCGGCCAAGTCTCTGAAGGGAGGGGCTCATGCTCTGCTTCAGTATGTCACAGTACATGTTGGCATTCATTGTTCCCTCAATGAGCTTTAGCTCCCCAGTGCTGGCAGCATTCATGAAGCCCCAGACCATGACACTCCCATGGCCATGCTTGACACTTCGGCAAGACACACTTGTCTTTGTACTCCTCACCTGGTTGCCACCACACACGCTTGACACCATCTGAGCTGAATAAGTTGGTCTGATCAGACCACAGGACATGGTTCCAGTAATCCATGTCCTTAGTCTGCTTGTCTTCAGCAAACTGTTTGCGGGCTTTCTTGTGCATCATCTTTAGAAGAGGCTTCCTTCTGGGACGATAGCCATGCAGACCAATTTGATGCAGTGTGCGGCGTATGGTCCGAGCACTCACAGGCTGACCCCCCCACCCCTTCAACCTCTGCAGCAATGCTGGCAGCACTCATACATCTATTTCCCAAAGACAACCTCTGGATATGAGGCTGAGCACGTGCACTCAACCTCTTTGGTTGACCATGGCGAGGCCTGTTCTGAGTGGAACCTGAGTGGAACCTGTCCTGTTAAACCGCTGTATGGTCTTGGCCACCGTGCTGCATCTTGGCAAACTTCTTATAGCCTAGGCCATCTTTATGTAGAGCAACAATTCTTTTTTTTCAGACCCTCAGAGAGTTTTTTGCCATGAGGTGCAATGTTGAACTTCCAGTGACCTGTATGAGAGAGTGGGAGTGATAACACCAAATTTAACACACCTGCTCCCCATTCACGCCTGAGACCTTGTAACACTAACAAGTCACATGACACCGGGGAGGGAAAATTACTAATTTGTCCCAATTTGGACATTTTCACTTAGGGATGTACTCACTTTGTTGCCAGCGGTTTAGGCATTAATGGCTGTGACAATATAAAGTAGTGAGTGTACAGCTTGTATAACAGTATAAATGTACTGTCCCCTCAAAAAAACTCAACACACAGCCATTAATGTAGAGAAGAGACTGCAGCTCCAGGTGAGTAATGGGCTGAAGTTTCCACTTGTATCAATGCTTGTTAGGCTGGGGTGCATGCCCTGTCACTGCACAGCAAGCTCAGAGAAGAAAAATCTGGAATGGTAGCACACCCACCAAAATAAAGCAATACATATTTTTTGCTTTATTTTGGTGGATGTGCTGCCATTCTGGATTTTGCTTCTCTACACAGCCATTAATGTCTAAACCTCTGGCAACAAAAGTGAGTACACCCCTAAATGTCCAAATTGGGCCCAAACTGTCAATATTTTGTGTGGCCACCATTATTTTCCAGCACTGCACGCTGAGCACGTGCACTCAACTTCTTTGGTTGACCATGGCAAGGACTGTACTGAGTGGAACTTGTCCCGTTAAACTGCTGTATGGTCTTGGCCACCATGCTGCAGCTCAGTTTCAGGGTCTTGACAATCTTCTTATAGCCTAGGCCATCTTTATCTAGAGCAACAATTCTTTTTTTTTCAGATCCTCAGAGAATTCATTGCCATGAGGTGCCATGTTGAACTTCCAGTGACCAGTACGAGAGAGTGAGAGCGATAACACCAAATATAATACGCCTGCTCCCCATTCTCACCTGAGACCTTGTAATAGTAAAGAGTAGAGTTGAGCGGACACCTGGATGTTTAGGCTCGGCGGGTTCGGCTGAACTTCACGAAAAAGTTTGAGTTTGACCCTGAACTTGACCACGAACCCCAAACCCCATTGAAGTCAATGGTGACCCGAACTTTTGGGCACTAAAATGGCTCTAAAAAAGTCCTGTAAAGGGCTAGACAGCTGCAAAAGGAAGCAAAATGGGGGTAAGAGTAGGACAAGTGCCCTGCAAACAAATGTGGATAGGGAAATAACTTAAAATCACATAAAAAAAATGGAGGAGGAGGTGGATGTGGAGTAGGAGGTTGAAGAGGCCTCAAAAAAAGAATAAGTTCACTTAAGTATACCAATGTCTATTCTGCACAAGGTACAGACAAGTCTTGTGGGATCCATGCTTGGTTCATTTTAATAAATGTTAGCTTGTCCACGTTGGCTGTGGACAGGCGGCTGTGCTTGTCTGTGATAACGCCCCCTGCCGTGCTAAACCTACGTTCAGACAATACACTGGCTGCAGGGCAGGACAGCACCTTCAAGGCACAAAGGGCAAGCTCAGGCCATGTGCCCAATTTGGAGACCCAGAAGTTGAATGGGGCAGACCCATCAGTCAGTACGTGTAGGCGTGTGCACACATACTGTTCCACCATGTTGATGAAATGCTGCCTCCTGCTAAGACATTGCCTATCAGCTGGTGGTGCTGTTTGTTGTGGCGTGCTGCTGACAAAGCTTTTCCACATTTCGGCCATGCTAACCCTGCCTTCTGAAGTGCTGGCGGTGCCACAGCTGCGTTGGCGACCTCTTCCTCCTCCTCTGCCTTCGCTTTGTGCTTCCATTGAGCCCCCGGTGTCATTTAGGAATGCCCTCAGCAACGCGTCTACCAGCGTGCGCTAGTAGTCACGCATCTTCCGATCACACTCCAGTGAGGGAATTAAGGACACCACGTTGTCCATGTAATGGGGATCCAGCAGGGTGGCTACCCAGTAATCAGCACAAGTTACAAGTTGGGCAACTCAGCTGTTGTTGAGCAGGCACTGCAGCATGTAGTCGCTCATATGTACCAGGCTGCCTAGAGGCAAAGACAAGCTGTCCTTTGTGGGAGGTGTATCATCTGGGTCCTCCGTATCCCCCCAGACATGCTCCAGTGATGCCCAGGAGCTGTGCTGGGTGCCACCCTGCTGTGAACACAGTTCCTCCTCCTCATCATCATCATCATCCTCATCCTCCTCATCCTCCAGAACTGTGCCCTGGTTTGAAAATGTTTTACCTGGCCTATGCTGGTGCAGGAACCCACCCTCCGAACCACTTCTGAATGATTGGCCTGATAACCATGGAAATGACCCCTCTTCCTCCTCCTCTTCTTCCTGTGCCACATCCTCTTCCATCATCGCCCGAAGTGTTTTTTCAAGGAGACATAGAAGTGGGATAGTAACGCTGAGAACAGCGTCATCGGCACTGGCCATGTTGGTGGAGTACTGGAAACACCGCAATATGGTACACAGGTCTCGCATGGAGGCCCACTCATTGGTGGTGAAGTGGTGCTGTTCCGCAGAGTGACTGACCCGTGCGTGCTGCAGCTGAAACTCCACTATTGCCTGCTGCTGCTCGCACAGTCTCTCCAGCATGTGCAAGGTGGAGTTCCATCTTGTGGGCACGTCGTAGTAGTTTTTTAGAAATTTCTGCACTACCAAATTCAGCACATGCGCCAGGCAAGGGATGTGCATCAAACCAGCTAGGCCCAGAGCTGCTACGAGATTTCACCCATTATCGCACACCACCAGGCCGGGCTTGAGGCTCAGTGGCAACAACCACTCATCAGTCTGTTGTTCAATGCCCATCCACAGCTCCTGCGCAGTGTGGGGTTTATCCCCCAAACATATCAGTTTTAAAACAGCCTGCTGTCTTTTCCCCCTGGATGTGCTGAAGTTGGTGGTGAAGGTGTTACGCTGACCGGATGAGGACTTGGTAGAGGAGGAGGAAGCGGAGTAGGAGGAGGAGGAAACAGGAGGCAAAGAGAAATGCCCTGCAATCCTCGGCGGTGGAAGGACATGCGCCAAACTGCTATCCGCCTCAGGCCCACCCGCCACTACATTTGCCCAGTGTGCAGTTAGCGAGATATAGTGTCCGTGCCTGTGCTTACTGGTCCATGTATCAGTGGTTATGTGGACCTTGCCACAGATGGCATTGCGCAGTGCACACTTGATCTTGTCCCCGAATGCTGGCATTCAGGGCCAGGGATCGTGAGTGGGTAGGGGGACACTTCCTCTTTCTCTCCAGTGTTTGGGAGATGGACAGCTGTAAGCTTCCATGGGACCGTGTGGAAATGCTTGGGGACAGTGGCGGATATGGTGGCGTTGCTGTCACATCGTCTGTTTGCTGGGTGGCAGGTGACACTGGCACTGTAGAGGTGGAGGAAGGGGCCGAGGCAGCAGCAGAAGATGAAGCAGGAGGAGCCCGAGATCTTTCTTGGATTTTGAGGTGTTTATTCCACTGCAGCTCGTGCTTTGCATGTAGATGCCTGGACATGCAGGTTGTGCTCAGGTCTAGAACATTTATGCTTCGCTTCAGGCTCTGATTGCACAGTGTGCAAACCATTCGTGTCTTGTCGTCAGAACATTGTCTGAAGTACTGCCACGCCAAGGAACTCCTTTAAGCTGCCTTTGGTGTGCTAGGTCCCTGGGTGCAGTGGGTAGTAGCAGGTGTACTGTCTAGGGGACGGTCGCTCCGCTTTTGCAACTTGCTTCCTCTTTTGCTGTGCTGGTGCGACCACCACCTCTTCCTCCAAACTGCACACGTCACTTGCATGACCTTCATTCCATGTGGGGTCTAGGACCTCATCATCCTCCACATCATCTTCCACTCACTCTTCACCACCGCCCTCCTTGTCAGTCTGCACACTGTAGAAAGCCGCAGCAGTTGGCACCTCTGTTTCGTCATCATCAGAGACGTGCTGCGGTGGTGTTTCCATGTCCTCTTCCTGAAACAGAAGTGGTTGGGCATCGGTGCACTCAATGTCTTCCACTTCAGGGGCAGGGCTATGTGGATGGCCCACGGAAAGCACACCAACAGAGTCATCAAAAAGCATAAGAGACTGCTGCATGACTTGTGGCTCAGACTGCTTGGCTGATTTACAAGGGGCTGAGGTGAAAGACAGATGGCCATGGAGTTCAGGTGCCCTCTCTGAGCTTTCAGCAAGTGACCGGGTGGGAGACAATGTGAAGGAACTGGAGGCATTGTCAGCCACTAGAGTTGAGCGAACCCGGACTGTAAAGTTCGGGTCCGTACCGAACTTTGGGGTGTCCGGGACCCGGACCCAAACCCGGACTTTTCAAAAAAAGTCCGGGTTCGGGTCCGACTGTTACGGAGGTCAAGGAAGTGTAACAGAGGGTGGGCCAGTGAACGACTTTCGAGTCTCTCCCGTGGACTTGAGGTACCGGTAGACAGAAAGTGGAGTCGGGGAACATTTAGTCGGTTCGTCAGACTCGGTGTTCAGTACGTCGTCAGAGAATACGAAAAACTACTGAGACAACCACACGAAAGGCACCCGGTAGGTGTATCGGGACGGGGACTTCACCTTCTGTAACTCACGTGGCTACGGGTTGGTGAAGACAAAGTCCTTCTCCTGTACCTTTGTGGTGGCGTCGTGCA
>BLSH010380177.1:333288-346036 GCA_018402905.1 Glandirana rugosa
TTTACTTTGGCCCTGATTGACTTGATGACAAGACGTTTGTAGACCTTTGACACACACAGTGAAATTTACTTTGGCCCTGATTGACTTGATGACAAGACGTTTGTTCCAGATGTTTGCAGAACAGTAGTTCAGTTAGTCCCGGTTTCATTTAAAGTGACACACAGACTTTCCAGATGTTTGCAGAACAGTAGTTCAGTTAGTCCCGGTTTCATTTAAAGTGACACACAGACTTTCCAGATGTTTGCAGAACAGTAGTTCCCTTAGTCCCGGTTTTATTTAAAGTGACACACACAGTTTCCAGATGTTTGCAGAACAGTAGTTCAGTTAGTCCCAGCTTCATTTAAAGTGGCCCACAGACTTTCCAGATGTTTGCAGAACAGTAGTTCAGTTAGTCCCAGTTTTATTTAAAGTGACACACACAGTTTCCAGATGTTTGCAGAACAGTAGTTCAGTTAGTCCCGGTTTTATTTAAAGTGACACACACAGTTTCCAGATGTTTGCAGAACAGTGATATGGGTTCTCCCGGCTTATTTATACTTTTTTGGCACATTTTGAAGATGATTTTAGAACAGTTATATGGCTTCTACCGTTAATTAATACTTTTCAGACCCAGTTTGAAGATGGTCCACATCCACCTCCATTTTTGCTTTTTTTAGGTTTTTATTTTTTTAAAAATGCTTTTAGTTATTTCCCTGTCCCCATTTCTTTGTAGGGCACTTGTCCCACCCTTACCCCCATTTCCTTCCTTTTGCAGACCTCTAGGACTTTCCAGGACTATTTTACAGCCATTTTTGTGCCTAAAAGTTCGGGTCCCCATTGATTTCAATGGGGTTCGGGGTCCGGGACAAAGTTCGGGTTCTGTCCGGACCCGAACCCGGACTTTGTCCCGAAGTTCGGCCGAACCAGCAGAACCCGGACTTATAGAAGTTCGCTCAACTCTATCAGCCACCCAATCTATTATCGCCTGTACTTGTTCTGGCCTCATCATTAGTTGAGCGCCATTTGGGCCTACCATATAACGTTGAATGTTCTGTTGGCTACTCGCACCTGAGGAAGGTGTTTCACTTGTGCGTGTAGCTGGCACAGATCGACCACATCCTCTCCTTGCAACAGGAGCTTCACCAACTCCACCAACACCAGCAGCACCACAACAACTATCACGTCCCTTATTTGACGCTCTCCTCATTATGGACGCAAATGTACTATTTAGCACAAATTTATATTATTTTTTAAACTGGCAATGTACAATTTTGTGCAAGAAATGCACAGCAAGGTGCAAATGTACCATGTAGCACTATTTATTATTTTTTTTAAACCAGCAATGTAGACTCACTTTTTAATTTTTGTGCAAGAAATGCACAGCAAGGTGCAAATGTACTATGTAGCACTATTTATTACTAATAAAAAAAGAATAATAAATTATTATTCTTTTTTTTTTAAACCAGCAATGTAGACGCACTTTTTATTTGTGAGCAAGAAATGCACTGCTGGCCGCAAATGTAGTATTTAGAATATTTTTTTTTTTAAACCAGCAATGTAGACGCATTTTTTCATTTTTGTGCAAGAAATTCACAGCAAGCAGCAAATGTACTATGTAGCACTATTTATTAATAATATAATCAAAAAGAATAATAAATTATAATTCTTTTTTTTATTATTTTAAACCAGCAATGTAGACACACTTTTTAATTTTGTGCAAGAAATGCAAAGCAAGGTGCAAATGTACTATGTAGCACTCTTTATTAATAATAAAAAAAGAAGAAGAATAAATTATTATTCTTTTTTTTTTAAACCAGCAATGTAGACACACTTTTTAATTTTGTGCAAGAAATGCAAAGCAAGGTGCAAATGTACTATGTAGCACTCTTTATTAATAATAAAAAAGAAGAATAATAAATTATTATTCTTTTTTTTTAAACCAGCAATGTAGACACACTTTTTATTTTTGTGCAAGAAATGCACCGCTGGCCACAAATGTGGTATTTAGAATTTTTTTTTTTTAATCAGCAATGTAGACGCACTTTTTATTTTTGTGCAAGAAATGCACCACTGGCCGCAAATGTAGTATTTAGAATATTTTTTTTTTTTAAATCAGCAATGTAGACGCACTTTTTATTTTTGTGCAAGAAATTCACAGCAAGCTGCAAATGTACTATGTAGCACTATTTATTAATAATAAAAAAAAATAATAAATTATTATTCTTTTTTTTTAAACCAGCAATGTAGACGCACTTTTTATTTTTGTGCAAGAAATTCATAGCAAGCTGCAAATGTACTATGTAACACTATTTATTAATAATAAAAAAAGAATAATAAATAATTATTCTTTTTTTTTAAACCAGCAATGTAGACGCACTTTTTATTTTTGTGCAAGAAATGCACCGCTGGCCACAAATGTGGTATTTAGAATTTTTTTTTTTAAACCAGCAATGTAGACGCACTTTTTATTTTTGTGCAAGAAATGCCCCGCTGGCCGCAAATGTAATATTTTGCACAAAAAAAAAATTTAATTTGTCTAACTGCAATGTAAAAGCAGTATTTAAATATGCCAAAATGTTGCCCACTGAACTAACAGAACACGATTAAAGTAGTGGTGTCCCTGACACACAAACAGTTGCAAGTGCACTTCACTTGCACAAATGGCTGCAAACGCCCACCTAACAAACAGAAAAATTGCTTAGGTTTTATATGAGGCACTTTGCTTAGCAATCAAAATGTACTCTAGCAACAAAAATCTCCTCTAGCACCCACCCACCAATAAATCGCTGTTTAACAGATTTTCTAAAGCTAATCTGTCCCTCACACCAGCAGCAGCATCCTCTCCCTACACTAGTATGAGATGATTTTCTAAAGCTAATCTGTCCCTCACAGCAGCAGCAGGATCCTCTCCCTACACTAGTATGAGATGATGTGACATGCAGCATTACATGACTCCAGCTTATATAGAGGCTGGGTCAAATTATGCACTGGCCAATCCCAGTCATGCCATTAGTAGGCATGGCTGTGATGGCTTCTAAGAGCAAATGAGTGAAACGCTTGTTGATTGGCTGCCCTGCGGCTATTCAAAAGGCGCAAAAAAATACCCGAACCCTGAACCCGGACTTTTTCTCAAATGTCCGGGTTTGGGACATGGACACCATAAAGTCCGGTACGAACCCGAAATTTACAGTTCAGGTTCGCTCAACTCTACTACTTACCCATCCCAATTTGATGGGATTTTTGAGGCAGGCAGCAGCCTTACCATATAACCATTGTGCGGGATCTAATAGTCCAAAATAACCAAATAATATAAAAAAAGAAAACGAAACAAAGTTAAAATATATGGTATATTGGTTTAAAATGTAGTAATAAAAAGATTAGGGCTGATTAGGATTAACTATGTAGATGAACTAAACAGAGTAAATACAAACCACAAAATACATACATGTGTCATAGAACCTAGCAGAAACATTAAATGTAGATCAAATGCCAATATTTAAGGACCTGGTAAATGCTAGGCAGTTCAAATAAAGAACTTTTATTAATTTATGGGTGGAGTTATCCTATCATTCATGTATGTGTGTATGTGAATGACTAAGGCAGGGATCTTTAATTCCCCACTCTAGGCTGGGAAAATGTCCTTTTGGTGGCCCCTTCCCACATTGCAAGAGTTCAATGATTGTTAAATCTAGGAATTGAGGTATATGGTGTAATATTTACCTTATTCCCCACTCCAGCAGTCTTCCTCCATCTGTGTGACTGCACCCCAGAAGCCCTTTCTCTAACATGCTTTGGCCATCAGCCACATGCTGAACGGCCAGCATGTGACTGATGTGTGGACAGCAATTCATTTTTTTTGTATTTAATCCAGATAATTCTGTCAGTAACACACTTCCTGTTTTAGATTGATGCCACTCACTTGCTGTACTATATCTGTGAAAAAACAGCACTGTCACCTTACCAAGTCCACAGCTGATTTAGACTACAGAACACCTCCCACTCCTCCATCATCTCATCTTCATAATATAGCGAGGAGATGGTCTGCAGTTCATAGAGAAAAACTGGATGTCATTGATAACACATGAGATTTCATTGCAGCAGAGGCTATTTCTGACAAGATCAAAATACATTTTTGTCACACTTATCGAACAGACATAATAATAGGATTTTATTAAGAACTTATCGTAAAATGCTTTTCTCTGAGTTCATTGACAGACTCAACCTCTCTTCATGACACGTGGGTTATGTACTTTTTACTAGGAGTAGACTAGGCAGAACGAAAGTTCAGAAAGCAAAGCTGGCCCCTCCCCAGGGGGGCCGTCCTTACTCAGCACATAATCCCTCAGCCCTGCATAGCATATCAGTTCGTAACAAGCCGTACAAACACAACACCAAGGGGTGGATGCTGCGTCTGTCAATTAACTCAGAGAAAAAGATTTTACGGTAAGTTCTTAATAAAATCCTATTTTCTCTTACATTCATTGACAGACGCAGCCTCTCTTCATGATACGTGGGGACGTCCCAAAGCAGTGTCAAACAGAGGGGTGGGCAAACAATAACAACTGTACCCACTGAAATTCTCGGGAGGCACCAGCCGCACCTACACCGCCGCCTGTAAAACTTTGCGGCCAAAAGCAGCATCTGTGGATGCTGACACATCAACTTTGTAAAACTTAACAAAAATGTGCACCGAGGCCCAAGTAGCCGCCTTGCACACCTGAGACACCGATGCTTGGTGTCTAAATGCCCAGGAAGTGCTAATCGCCCTGGTGGAATGAGCCATGACTGGAAAAGGGGGTACTTGGCCCCGAACAGTATACGCATGGGTCACGGTCTGTCTGATCCAACGTAAAACGGTGGCCGATGAAGCCGCCAACCTTTTGCGCGGCCCATCCATCAGCACAAACAGCGCATTCGACTTCCTAAATGGAGCCATAGCTGCCAAATACACCCGCAATGCTCTCACCACATCCAAGGAATGCAGAGCAATCTCCTTAGGGTGAGACAGGTGCGGACACAAGGAAGGGAGGACAATGTCCTCGTTAATGTGAAAAGAGGAGACTACCTTCGGAAAGGAACAAAGGAGATGGACGCAGCACTGCCTTATCCTTATGTAGGACCAAATAGGGAGACCTACATGACAAAGCTGCCAACTCAGACACCCGCCTAGCGGATGTGATGCCCACCAAAAAGGAGACCTTCTGAGACAGCAATTGTAAGGGAATATCCCTGATATTCTCATAAGGCGGTTTCTGCAGTACAGAAAGTACCAAGTTCAGGTCCCACGGTGCCAGGGTCGACCGCAAGGATGCTGAAAGAGGATCGCCAGAGCGGAGATCTGGCCCTTGGGGGTGCTCAAAGCCAACTTTTGGTCCAGGCCTTGTTGAAGGAAGGCAAGCATCCGGGAAACTGCAAAGGAACGGGGATTCCAACCCCCCGACTCGCACCAGGCAATATAGGCCTTCCAGGAGCGATGATAAATCTTGCGCGAAGTACACTTGCGTGCCTTAAGCATAGTGGGGATAACTGACTCAGAGACTCCCCTGTCCCTCAGCACCTGGGACTCAATAGCCATGCCGTCAAAGCCAGCGACGGTAAAGCAGGGTGCAATATGGGGCCCTGCGACAGCAGATCTTCGCGGAAGTTGCCAGGGAACGTCTGTTACCATCCTCACCACATCTGTGTACCAAGGGCGCCGAGGCCAATCCGGGGCCACCAGGATTGTCGTGATTCCCTCCACTTCTATCCTGTGCAGTAACCGCGGTAGAAGCGCGGTACAGGAGGAAAGGTGTACAGAAGCCTGTACCGGGACCACGGGGCCACCAGAGCATCCGAGGCTGCCACCAACGGGTCCCTTGACCAGCTCACGAAGGTCTTCACCTTGTGATTGAATCTGGACTCCAGGTGGTCCACATCTGGCGTGCCCCACCTTTCGCAAATCTGGCGAAAGACTTCTGGATGCAGGGACCACTCCCTGGTCCAGCTTTTGGCAACTTAGGAAGTCCGCCTTCCAATTTTCTATACCCGGAATGTAGATGGCGGAGATTGCACATTAGGATGTGGGTTGCCTCTGCCGCTGCTGCAAAGCTTCTTGTTCCGCCCTGATGATTCACGTGCGCCACTGCCGTGGCGTTGTCCCACTGAACCCGGACTGGGAGGTCGCGCAGTTTCTCCGATCAGCGGAGGAGACAGAGCTTGATTGCTCTCAGCTCCAACACATTGATCGGAAGGCGAGACTCCTGGGCCGACCAACGGCCCTGAGCCGACAGGTTCCCCAGGACTCCTCCCCAGCCTGAGAGACTGGCATCTGTCATGACTATCGACCAACTTAGAGGGAGAAACGACTTCCCCAGGGTCAATGCCGGGGCCTGAAGCCACCAAGTCAACGATCCCCTGGTCAGATGATCCAGCCGGATCAGATGGTCCAGAGATGATGGGGACCTGTCCCACTGCAGTAGTATCGCTCTCTGCAGGAGCCGGGTGTGACTCTGGGCGTACGGTATCGCATCGAAGGACGAGACCATGTGGCCCAACACCCGCATGCAAAAACATAAGGAGGACCACCGTCGTGACAGGAGGGACCGCACTGCTACCTGCAGTGCTAGCAACTTTCTCCGGAGGTAGAAATACCTTCGCCTGCACAGTGTCCAGTGTCAGGCCCAGATATTCTAGGCGACAGGACGGGGTCAATGTCGACTTCTGTAGTTGATCAGCCAACCGAAATCCTTCAGAGAGGCCAGTGTGACAGAAACATTGTCTTCCAGAGCCTGAGCCGACTCCGCTCTCAGGAGAAGATCGTCCAGATAAGCTACCACAGCAATGCCCCTCTGCCGTAACAGAGTGAGTACCCGGAGGAGACCACCTCCTGCACCCACCGGTTGGAAATGAGGGCGGTCCATTGGTCCGCGAACCCCAGAAGTCAGCCCCCCACCCGAGCCTCGGTGGGGCGTTTCGGGCTTCGTTGCCAGGGACGCTTACCAGAGCCAGCGGCAGACTTGCCAGCCCAGGCGTTCCTGCCCACCAGACCAGGCGCATGAAAAAAACGTTTCTGCCCTGAGGGCTGAGGTCCCTGCTTGCGGGGCTGATCATGCCGCTTGGGTTCCAGAAGAAACAAACATACTCTTCCCCCCAGTGAAATCCTTAATGATTTCATCCAACTGTGGCCCGAACAAGGGGAGATCCGTGAGGCCTTTTTTGGACGCATGGTCACCCGACCTGCGTCGCAGCCACAGCAGGCACCTTATAATGACTGCAAAAACCAACATTTTTGACAACATCGGTATCAAGTCCAGAGCTGCGTCACAAAGATAACGGAGCCCTTGCACCAGGTGTTCTGCCCGCTGCACAGACTCAGGCGAATCTACGCTGCCCCGTGCCTCACTCCACTCTGTCACACACTCTGTGAGAGGTTGAGCTACAATGACAGACGCCAAGGCCGGTCGCATGGCTGCCCCAGCCACCAAAAAGAGTGCCTTAGACACTGCTTCTGTCCACCTATCGGCCGGATCCCTAAAAGAGGGAGACCCCTCCATGGGAATAGTTGTCACCTTATTTAGGCGGGCCACAGGCACATTTCTGCAACAAGCTGTCCTCAAAGGGATGGTGTACAGAGAAGCGTTTTGGCAGGGTAAAGGAATTCAGCGGACGCCTCCATTCCTTATACACATACTGGTCAAAATACTGGATGTAGGGAAAAACTCTAGGAGCACGAGAGGGCTTCTTAGACCCAAATGTATAGGCAGACGCCTGTGCTTCTCCAGTCTGGTCCAGGTGCAGAGAACTGCGGAACGCCGCGAACAGGGCGCCCACCAGCGCCTTTTCACGTGCCACCGAGGCCCCCTGGTCCTCCTCCCCATCCGAGGGCTCCAGCTCTCCGTCTGACCCCCGAGCCCCCTTCTGGTTCTGAGTCCTCCTCAGAGGATTGCGGGGGGCATTTTCTATGGGCCCCCTAAAGAGGCCTGATTCCCCGGGCGAAAAAACTCCTCCAAAATGGAGGTTAGATGGTCTAAGGGAACCAGAGGTCCCAGCACAGCCTATGCTTCTGCAGACCCCTCTGGAGAAGAACCTGTGGGCTCAGCCGCCATAGCGCCACTGCCAGGAAACATGTGAGGCCTACCAGCCATCAGCCCGCAGAGCCACCCTTTGCAAGGCCTCAGGAATTTGCCCAGTAGGACCCGGCACAGCTGCCCCTGCACCCTAGGGAGAAAAGCCAGCAATACTTGCGGAACCCTGTGTGCTCAAGAGGTTGCCACTTTCTGCCAATTCCATCTGATGTGCCACTGCCCGATCTGCTGATGCTGATAGCCTTGCTGCCGCTGCGTTCAAGGAGGGAATGGCACCAAAAGCACATGGAATCTCCTATACAGGGAGATCAAGCCAAAATGGCCACCGACAACCACTAGAGGCCAAACACCTCCAAAATGGCCGCATCCGCGGCAAAATGGCAGCGGTCGCGGGTCCGAAAAAATGGCGGCCGCCGCCGCCAAAATGGCAAACAAACGAACGGTCCGTGCACCCCGGCAGGTAAGCAGCAGCGTAGTGGGCAGGTCGCGAATGAACGGGCAGGCGAATGGCTGGGCAGGCGTTTGCGCGGTGCGGGCGGTCGGGTGGGCATGCGGGGGGGGAACATGAGGGGGACCGGCCGCCTGCGCCCCCACACCCGACCAGAGTGGTACCGCTAGTCATACCCCCTCCACCCTGGGGGGGTGTCGCTTACCCATCCAGACGGGCGTAGCGGTGCAGACCTTCCTCCCCCAGGTGGAGAGGGATGGTGCTGGCCAAGCGACCCCTGGAGCAGGCCGCAGCCTGGACACTGGGTGCGCAGGCGGGGCGTTTAACCTACCGGCCGCCCGCACGGAATGGCCAGGATGCAGCGGACCCCGCAAATGCTAAGGGTGGCTCGCATCCGTCGGCTGTGCTGGGAAAATGGCAGGACCTATGAAGATCAGCATGGTACCCAGCCGGCTACTTGATTGCAGTCTTCATCAGAAGGCTTGCGCTAAAAGAAAAAGAAAAAACCTTAGGGGGACCGCAGTTCCCAGCAGGGAACCAGGTCTAACTCCTTGCACTAGGCAGAAGAAAACTGATATGCTATGCAGGGCTGAGGGGTTATGTGCTGAGTAAGTACGGCCCCCCTGGGGAGGGGCCAGCTTTGCTTTCTGAACATTCGTTCTGCCTAGTCTACTCCTAGTAAAAGGTACATAACCCAAGTTTCATGAAGAGAGGCTGTGTCTGTCAATGAACGTAAGAGAAAACATGCTTTTAACTGTATATTTAACATACTGTACATACATATATGTGCAAAGTACTGTTGCAAAGGTTGACCTCCAATGAAACACACAAAATTAATTAAAGAAAATAAAAATATACAAATATTACTAATTAAATGCATGTGGGCATTTTAATATAATTAGATTACAGATATATGGCTCCTTGACATTTTGGCAATGTTCATTCACTTTGTTTTAATTCTGAAAAAAAAATGATTCACCCTAGGTGTGTGAAATTCAACTCCCACCCATGCTTGAAGAATCCAACATTGAAAATGAATAGAACTTTTGTCTTTATTTCAAAATAACAGGCAACCTAAAAACAATTTCAAAAGTTTGTGATTTGATTTGATTGAGATTTGTGGATTTCACAACCCTTGTTGACAATAAGATCATATTTAATGTGATGACACCTCATAAGATGATGAAAAATGTGTGTTGTAGGGTATAAATACAGTGGCAGGTGGTGGCTATTCTATGACATCTTTTCCATCTACCTATCCTCTTTGGTCTCAAGAATTAGTTTTCTGCCATCATGAAGACTGCAGTTGCATTTCTATTTGTGGCAGTAACCTACTGCTTTGGTAAGTTTATCTTTCTTTTCTTTTGCAGTCACTTTTCATAACCAGTTGAGTGTTGAGTATTAGCTAAAATCTGACAAATAAATGATAAAAATGTGGTGTGTTGACTGATTATCTGCCTAGCTGTCTTTTTAAAAAAATACTGTATATTAGTAGGTCATGTCTTTATTAATGTTTGATTTGTCGATTTATAACCATCATATTTATGTTTAATTGTGAAGCGTCTAGCCTCAATGGATTTACTGCTCTTGGAGGACATGAGCCTGGTAAGTGGATACATCTGAATACGTTTTGATCCTGTGTATGCTGATATTGTGGTATGTTATAGTAAAGCATTCTAGCACTAAATGATAAAAAATGAATCTTAGCATTCCATGATCTTAACATAATTCAATAACATAATAAAATTGGTATGAGGAGCTTGGGAGATGGTAAGCTCCCTTGCAAATAAAATTGTTTCCACTCTGCAAGCATAGAAAATCCAGTTCTCTGAACACCTTAAAGCAATTTTCTCTACTGGCTAATGAGGCCACTGTACATCATAGGGCCAAGCGACATGGAAAATGTTTATTCAATTTTAATCATTACGTCTTTTACACATAGGCCAATTTGCAACACAATTCAATATGCTGCAAATGAAGTGAGTTTCAACAGAAGGGCAAAATATATGTTATTCCAATTTTTATTATTTTAGTTGTAGATAGAAAGGGTAAGGGCTAGCCCTGTCAACACCTTATTGCTGTATGTTTCCCAACTGGATCCTGGTAGATTTCAGCCCCTCATATTTGTCCTTGTGACCATTGTTCTTGGGAAAAAATGTATGGGATAGCCAAAATTTCATCATTGCCACCAGAATAAAGGTAAGAGGAAATCCTCCAATGGGAACATCTGTTACAGTCTCCAGTGACAAAAGGAAAATAAACCCCATTTGGTAGAGATTTCCTTTTGCATTCTGTAGCATCTTTGAGACAGGAAGTTAAAGTGATTGTAAAATCTCATTTTTTTTAAAATAACAAACATGTTATGCTTACTCTGTGTGTTGATTTGCACAGAGCAGCCAAGATCCTCCTCTTCTCGGGTCCCTCTTTGCTCATCCTGGCCCCTCACTCCCGTCGAGTGTCCCCATAGCAAGCAGCTTGCTATGGGGGCACCAGAGCCGAGCTTCAACTCTGGGTATCCATTCAGATACAGAGCTTCTGTTCGGCACTTCCCTCTCTCTCTCTTGATTGGTTCACTGACTTTGATTGACAGCAGTGGGAGCCAATGCCGCTGCTGTGTCTCAGCCAATCAGGGGGGAAAGTCCCGGATGGCCGAGGGACTCTTGGACATTGCTGGACAGAGATGGGGCTCGGATAAGTATTAGAGGAACTGAGGGAGGCTGCTGCACATGGAAGGCTTTTTATCCTGCATTAACATAAAAAGAGACCTTCTGCCTTTACAACTCCTTTAAAGGAAATCTCTTTAACAAAGGAAAAAAACCCACATGAGTTTTAATCTTTCTATATATATATATATATATATATATATATATATATATATATATTCTTTCTGCTTAGCATTAAATGCAAAACTATAGGCAGGCATTAGTCCACCTTTCTGAAGCATTTTACGTGCATTTAAGGCACGTTAAAAAATGCACCCTAGACACCCTCCAAGTGATTTCTTGGGAAGTGTTTTTTCTTTTCACCTCACTGATATTTGATAAATGCTAGTTAAACGTGCTGTAAACTTGTTACGGCGCAATTTCTATAGACTTGAATTGAAGAAGCTGACAAACTTCAACTCCTCCCAGACTTAGCATGTAGATACATTTTTGTCACACAGCAAGGCAAAGCGATACAAGTCCTACATGGTTTTCAAATGTGAACAGCTCTGCCCACTGTCCATATTATTTATTGTAGACTGCTTTGCTAGGCATTTGGGGATCAGCAAAAATGTGACCCAAATGCCTTTTTATTTACCCCAATGTAAACAGAGCTTTACACCATTCAAACACAGGTTTGGCCAGGTCCATAACTAATGTAAAGGTGCACAACATAAAGCATTACAAGTGCAAAATCGCCTAGTAACAGATATATCTAATCTCCTAGCAAATTATATTTTTTTGTCTTTTTTAACTTTGCTAAACCATATTATCTTAATCATCATTGATTTGTTATTTGTAATAAATGTCTCTCTTTATGCAGCGCATGTGCCTAAGAAAGATCTTCCTACCATCCCCATAGACTGCCTACAGAAGTTAATTCAGGTATACATTTAGACACATTTTTCTACAATGTACCCTAAAGGGCAAGAAAATGAAATAGTGGTATATTTTAGTTCCTAGGTAAGGATGTACATCTCTATGAAAATCCACTTTAGCAGAATGGAAGGTGCATTTTGATACATCAAATTTGATATTTACAATGCTAAATATCCATTGCTGGACTTCTTTCCAAATCCATTAAATGGGGGATAATGAGATTAGTCATTTGCATAAGGTTGATGTGCCACTTGATATCTTAAAAAGTGACTGCATTCCTGGCAAGATCAACAGGTGTTTTCTGTACTTTCTGAAAATGTTCTTACCCTGAAAAAATAAAAGGTTAGAGTAATAGGGGGTAAATTACCTAAACCTTTCTTCAGGTCGTTACCTATAAATCGTAACATTTATAGTTTAAACTACATAGTTTTACGTGGAAGGTAAGACGATTTCACCTAAAAGTATCTCTACATGTAGGAATGGATCCTTGATTTTATATGGTGATAAAGTAAAAGAACGGGAAATCCCATGTAACATCTTTTTACACAGATTTACATATGGACTTAATTGAAGACATCCGTCAGATACCCCTACCATCCTTCTAGAAAGAATCCGTGTACGCGACGTATTTCTCTCTGTAAATAATGTTTATTGTTTAGTTACTACTAATTCTATTA
>BLSH010380177.1:347713-360938 GCA_018402905.1 Glandirana rugosa
AGTTCCAAATCAGCCTTATGCTTTAGCATAAATGGCTCATCTTAAGTTGTATTGTGTTCTTTGGTTCTGGAGGTACAGTTGACCCTTGGGCATAAAGGAATAATTTGGATGACTCTGCCTGCCATCTAAATGAAAAATAATCACCTTGCTTTTTAGATTGTGATGGTCGACCATGAGCTGCATGCCATGAGATATATAATAATATACAAATATATTGAATGATTTTTGTATTTTTTATCATTTCATACTATAAATGTGTTTGATTTATTATATTGATCAATGAAGAAATAGACATTTTATTAATATGTAATTGTTCTCTATCTTTACAGAAAGATCTAGGCTGCACAGTTGATCAAATCCTGACCCTTGAAGAATTCCTGGTAAATCTAATGTGTATAATATATGAAAAAATGTTATTATGAACAATGCATTAATTTATTAATGTAAGGTTCAAAAAACTGCAGGTGTGGTCATTTAGGCATTCTGTTTATATTTTTAAATCAAAGGCGAATGTTGTTGTTGACTTTTTAGGAAAAAGTTGGTGACCAAGTTGGTGAAGTGGCCGAGCAGCTTATGTTTGAAATTATGAAATTAGCGGTAAGCAGTTTTGTACAATATATAGTATATGGAAGGAGCAACACTAATAAAACAAAAGCAATGGAGACCTTCTCTAATTAACTTTTATGCTTATCTGTTTCTAGGAAGAACTGAACATCCTTGACCCAGTGACCAAACTCTTATGTGGCTTGCTTGTAAGATACAAAGCATATTGAGTATGGGGTCAGGGTAGAGTTAGAACAATTACATATGGTTAGGTTACAGTTTTTATGTTATATAGTATATCATGTATTCTGCATAGTGATTATTTTGTTTTTAATTATTTTTGCAGGATGAACCTCTTGGAAATCTGGTGAACGCATTGGTAAGATTAAATGATTAATGTTTTGGATCATAGCATTTACAGTGGACTTAAATTGTGAAACCTTTGAACAAAAAAGGCAAGCGTAAGGCAAATGACTAGTCACCAGTATTACCTGTAGGTCCTGTGCAGCTGATTGTACCCAATTACTGACATACCATGCCATGTTTTTACCTCATCCCTGTTGACTGATGATCTGATGACTGGTGAGGGAATATCTAAGAAACAGTAGGACAGGTCAGAAAAGCAAAGATCCACAAAATGTAAAAACCAGGAAGATCCTTACACTGCAGGCCCTCAGATGCATCACTATCAAGGTGAACAGTGAGCTGCACAGTGACCTCATCAATTCTCACTTCAAATCTCTTGAGACAAGCAGTCAGAGGCACAATGCCTTACATGATCTTGAACTGCAAATATACATATATCTATAAAGTTGCATGTACCTGGGTGCATAGGGAGAAGAAGTACAGTTGTATTGTTCAGGAGATATTCAAGGCAAAATGTTGATTTTGCAGGTTATATTCTATACATAGGCACAATTAGCAATTAGCATTTTCTATATGTTCCCCATAATATAGTAAACCTTCACTTTTTTATTTAAGGTCCACTTTAATTATTGTAGCCATCATCTATTTTAAGTATGTATGCAGGTACCCATAAGGTCACTGGAGAAATAATCAGGAAACAAACACATCTGCATTTTGATTAATCTACTATATTTGAGTGTGTATGCCTTGCATTTTGCAGGCACACCCTGTCTTTATTTTATCTCATCTTATCTTAGATCCCATCTGTCAAAATGGTGTTTGCCTAGAGGGTCTGCTAATGTGATTAATCACTGAATGCCTATGGATACCTATAAAGCCCTTCATATCATAGCGCCAATTGGCATTTTCTATCCTTGAAATATACGGGAAGGACTGCTACACTTGGCAACAAATTCACCTTATATTTCTCATTGGGAAATAACTGAGCCCAAATGACTTTTCCATAAAATTAAACATTATACAGTTCCATATTTACATCAAAGTTTCTACTCAGTAAATTATAGGTGGCTAATCCATGACAGTTTTTCAGTATTTATGCTAGTACTGTGTAAAATAAATAAATAATATATATTTACTATGGAAGGTATCAAAATATCCCATAATGTTTTATGATGTTTGCCTTAGGGTGGCAAAGGTAAAGATCAAGGAGGAAAATCTGGTGGTCTTCCAATCAAACTCTTAGGCTAAAGACTACTGTCCTCAATGTGAGTAATTTTGATTTAATTTATGTATGTCCAATAATGTTTTTGTTATCGTTCTATTATATTGCACATTCAACTGCATTGTACAATAAACTTTCTTTCGTCTTTCAGGTACCAGTTCTAAAACAAAATGAACATCAAATCAATTATTGCACATCATCATATTCTTTAAAAATTGCAAACTATTGATTACCACCATCATAATAAACCAATATTCATCATTATAACTCGACTCCTTGTTTTATTCTTTTTCTCTATACATGATGTTGTTTAAAACTAGGTGACCTATAGGGAAGTGAAGCAAAGCAAACGTGTTCATTTCAAACATCCGAATATGCTTAGCTTCACAAACTTGTAAATAAAGTACTGCATGTATTTGATTTCCATATTTTCAAAATAAACTTGACAGCATGATTACAGGGAATCTTAAAATATACCACATTCCCTATAGTCATACAAATAAATAATATTGCGCTTATGTACATATATGAAAGCTAATAATTAAATAAATTAAAATGTGCAGCATGAACATTTAACCAACTACTTGATATAGTCCATAAAACAAATAGTCCAGTGAAATTGTGAAAGTACATAAAAAGGAATTTATGGTGCTCCAAATGAATAAACGTGCAGGAATTTGATTGTAAACAGCATCCACCATACACCAACACCAACGTGTAAAATCAACCTCCACCTGATAGGATATGCTCTTACCAGAGCCCCTAGACCACCTATTACAGGGGGGGGGGGGGGGTCAGGGAACGCTTTGGTGGATTCAGCCTCCACTAGACTCCGAGGGGCGATCAAATCCCAGCGGTGGTTGGTTCCGGTCCCACTAACTGATTGCAGCCAACCAATGAAAGGAAAAGGACCACAATAGTGTAATTCCGTTTTAAAATTCAATTGATTTAATAAAAAATATTGCACTTACAATTTCCAAATGGGTAAAAAGCAGGAATAAACAGACATCCGTGTGTATAGCAAGCAGTGACCTGGAGACAGCACTTCCACCCAAACGGTTTTGTCACAATTCAGACTTCTTCTGGGGCATGATAGACACGGGTGTCTGTTTATTCCTGCTTTTTACCCATTTGGAAATTGTAAGTGCAATATTTTTTATTAAATCAATTGCATTTTAAAACGGAATTACACTATTGTGGTCCTTTTATTTTTCTTTTTGAATTAAAAAAAAAGGAAAAGTAAATGAACACACAGCTTATAAAAAATATTTTACTGGGAAAAATGCAAACACCAGTAACAAAGTCTAAAAAAAAATGTTCTACTATGTAAATTCTTTGCCAGCCATCTTTGTACAGCAATATAAATCAATCATGATGAATGACGCCCACCAAAAAGTAACAAGCCAAATTGCTGACATGGCTCACTGCGAATGACAACTCCTGACCCCACAACTGTTTGTAAACAAAGGGTATCCCTGTGATATCACTGACCCAATATGGTATGTCCATATATACTTTTAGATATGAGGGTAACAGCTGTCATTTATGGTGAGCAGTAGTGGGTTGGCATTTTTTTTTCTACACTGGGACTGGAAGTGGGAGTAGAAATACAGAGTGCAAAGTGCCTGATATCATACTCCATATTAATGGTAAAAACATAGGGTCACACCATAAAGGATAAATTAGGATGTTATGTCTAATAGCTAGTCCTTTTTGTTCTCTGAAAGTGTACCTTCATGGATCATGGATAATCAGTATACCATGCTGATCAGCAGACTCTGTGCTGGGAGAATCAAGCAGAGAATGCATTCCAGTGAAAAGTCATATTAAATACACCTTTAATAGGAAATAACATCCACTCACATACTAGCGACATATCTTCCATCTAGAAGCAAACTCTGAGCCCTGTTGCTAAAAGCCGTTCTCCCTCCCTCCTTGGCCTGTAGTGGGATTTGCAGTGATCCGGATAGTCAACTAGAGCAGCCTTTTTCAACCAGGGTGCCCAGGCTCCCTGGGGTTCCTTTAGGGGCACCTTGGCAAAAAGCCTAAAAATTGCCCAAACATGGTATAGAAGCCAGCGGGTGGATAAAGCGTCTCTTTTAGTTACAAAAAGCAGCAGATTTTCATTGTTTACCTTTACAACCTTCCAGCCACTGGCCTCCTAACAATGAATGATGCCATCAATTAATAAGGAGGATGTTAGATGCCTGCACAGCACCCTTTTTTCCCCTCACCTGCCCCTTTCCATCAGTACTGGGGTCACACTAACTGAGTGATGGAGAAGAACTGAGGGAGAAGAGAAACACTGGAATACTAATCAGTACTAGTGTGCAAAGGTGTTTGTGCTTTGCAAAAATAAATCACCTCTAATGTTGGGTGTCCTACATGTGTGGATGCTGCTCTGTGTAAAATTATTAGTTTAGCTTTTTACATTTTAGAATTGGATATCTCAAGATTGTGTATTATTTTAAAGGGTACCTTGACTAAAAAAATGGATGAGAAACACTGAGATAGTGGACCCACTGACATGTGAAAAGATGCTGATGTTCTTACTCATTGAGTGGTGGGAGTTCAACCCGATCAGTGTCCACTTCTGGGTTGGCAATGTCTCCACAGAACATGTTTTGAGGAGAACATCCTCTTTCTCAAGCCCAGCTTGCAGAGACTGTTGTCAATATTATTTAGCACAGTTTTGACAGGGAGTGGAAACAAAGGGATGATTCTCCACAACTACAATCCTGAAATATCAAACTGTCCCCATAATGACACATAATCAGGAATTATCAGTTAAATCAGTGCAATGTGCTAACTAGAGTTGAGCGAACCCAAACTGTAAAGTTCTCACATAGTGCTGCATGTCACATCATCTCACACTAATGTAGGGAGAGGATGCTGCCGCTGCTGTGAGGGACAGATTAGCGTTATAAAATCATCTCATACTAGTATAGGGAGAGGTTCCTGCTGCTGGTGTGAGGGATAGATTAGGGTTATAAAAACATCTCATACTGGTATAGGGAGAGGTTCCTGCTGCTGGTGTGAGGGATAGATTAGTGTTATCAAATCATCTCATACTGGTGTAGGGACAGATTAGCATTGTAAAATCATCTCATACTAGTGTAGGGAGAGGTTCTTGCTGCTGGTGTGAGGGACAGATTAGCGTTATATAAAATAATATAAATTTGTGCTAAATAATACATTTGCGTCCAAAATGAGGAGAGCGTCAAATAAGGGACGTGGTCATGGTCGTGGTGCTGCTGGTGCTGCTGGTGTTGGTGACATTGGTGAAGCTCCTGTTGCAAGGAGAGGACGTGGTCGATCTGTGCCAGCTACACGCACAAGTGAAACACCTTCCTCAGGTGCGAGTAGCCGACAGAACCTTCAACGTTATATGGTAGGCCCGAATGCCGCTCAACGAATGGTGAGGCCAGAACAAATACAGGCGATAGTAGATTGGGTGGCAGACAATGCCTCCAGTTCCTTCACATTGTCTCCCACCCGGTCCCTTGCTGAAAGCTCAGAGTTGGCACCTGAACCCCATGGCCATATGTCTTTAACCTCAGCCCCTTGTAAATCAGCCAAGCAGTCTGAGCCCCAAGTCATGCAGCAGTCTCTTATGCTTTTTGATGACTCTGCTGGTGTGCATTCCGTGCGCCATCCACATAGCCCTGCCCCAGAAGTGGAAGACATTGAGTGCACCGATGCCCAACCACTGCTGTTTCAGGATGAGGACACGGAAACACCACCACAGCACGTCTCTGATGATGATGAAACACAGGTGCCAACTGCTGCGGCTTTCTACAGTGTGCAGACTGACAAGAAGGGTAGTGGTGAAGAGTGGGTGGAAGATGATGTGGAGGGTGATGAGGTCCTAGACCCCACATGGAATGAAGGTCATGCGAGTGACGTGTGCAGTTTGGAGGAAGAGGTGGTGGTCGCACAGAGGCACCAGCACAGCAAAAGAGGAAGCAGTATGCCTGCTACTACCCACCGCACCCAGGGACCTAGCACACCAAAGGCAGCTCAAAGGAGTTCCCTGGCATGGCAGTTCTTCAGACAATGTGCTGGTGACAAGACACAAGTGGTTTGCACACTGTGCAATCAGAGCCTGAAGCGAGGCATAAATGTTCTAAACCTGAGCACAACCTGCATGGCCAGGCATCTACATGCACGAGCTGCAGTGAAATAAGCACCTCAGAATCCAAGAAAGGTCTCGGGCTCCTCCTGCTTCCTCTTCTGCTGCTGCCTCGGCCTCTTCCTCCACCTTTACAGTGCCAGCGTCACCTGCCACCCAGCAAACAGACAATGTGACAGCAACGCCACCATGCCCGCCACCGTCCCCAAGCATTTCCACACGGTCCCATGGAAGCTTGATCACCTCTGCGGTTATTTTTTGATTTTTTTTTTTAAAACAAAAAAAGACCAACAAGTTTGAAAAAGAAAAACAATATTTTTTTACATTCTACTATAAAACACAGCCAATAAAAAAAGTAAAAAATCTAATTTCTTTATCAGTTTAGGCCAATTTGTATTTTGCTACATATTTTTGGACTTTTTATTTTTTTATTGTTCTTACTAGTAATGGCGGCGATCAGTGATTTTTAGTGGGACCGTGACATTGTGGCGGACAAATCTGACACTAAGTGACACTTTTTGGGAACCAGTGACACCAATACAGTGATCAATGCTAAAAAAAATACAATGACACTGTATAAATGACACTATCAGGGAAGGGGTTAACATCAGGGGTGATCAAAGGGTTAACTGTGCTCCATGGGTGTGCTTTCTTGCTGTGTGGGGGATGGACTTACTAAAGGAAGAGACACATCTGTGTTCCTGATTAGCAGGAATCACAGATCTCTCTCTCCCTCGCTGACAGAATGACTGTCTGCCTTGTTTACAGGCTGCCGTTTGTCATTCCCCGGAATGAGCTGATTGGCTCCCGCTGTGCCCAACTCCGGCGATGAGCATGCACCCCTCAGAGCCGATGGAAGAGAGCACGTATTTTGCTATAAAGGGTCGTACTGCTGCAGTATATATAGGTGGGGCGGTCCTTAAGTGGTTAATATTGGCACTAAATGAATGACGTAAGTATGCAGCTGGAGGTTTGTGTCAGTGGGTCTCATCCATAATTATGTCCATTTTTATTAGAAATTATTTATGGTGTATATAAACTCAAACATTAAAAAGATGTAAACAACTCTCTTTTTGCTTGTAAATGTAGTTATGCAGTTTAAAAAAAATAGATGATTCTGAAAACAGCACCCTGCCCCCGTTTAGGATTGATGCGGACACATCTGGTATATTATAAAAAATGATTTTATTATTCAAAGAATTATTACAAAGTACAAAAGAGACATACAGTACAAGTAAAAGACCACCAAAATCTAAAATAAGATCTATGGTACATGGTACAGTTGGACCACAAAGGGTCTATAGTACAGAATATACCCGACATGTGCGTGAACAGGTTAAGGACCTAATCCCCAATCTGGAGATGATGTGGCTGGTCCAAAGCTGAATCACATGTGCAAACCTGACATGTTTCGGACTGTAGGTAAATGCTTCTTCAGAGGTATATATGCATTAGTCGGGGTATAGTTTTCTACAAGATAGTATTATTATAGTTATCCAAATTTCCTAGGCATCCTATTCAGCAATGGGCACATTCCACACACATGCCGTATGCCTTTATATCAATGACTTTACTGATTGAAACTCTTTTTGACCTCCTTTTTATATATAGTGATATTACAATACTTAATCCCCTTCGATGCTGTGTTCGGAGTCTCTATAGCAGGAACACTTGGCTCCACAGCTTAAGGGATCCTCGCCTGTGTGATTTTTAGGCCGCTCTGGTTTTCTCCTGGCTCCCTCTCCCGTCACACCCCGGGCCCATCCGGACCATTTACTCCATACTGGCTTTCTCTGCAAGTTTTTTGAAATTCCTTCAATACGGGTCTTTTATTGGCCCTTGTGGAAGTTTATGGATGATGGTGGCTCTGGTTCATATCTAGTGTATCTGGAAATGTTATGTGAGTATACTGTATGGCCTGCCATAGTACATGCCTAGCAACATGAGTTAACAAATAATGACTGCTAACGTGAAGTATTATGATAATGAGTAATTGATATACTTTTTTACCTTGTAGAAAACGATACCCCAATTAATGCATATATACCTCTGAAGAAGGACTTAACTACAGTCTGAAACATGTCAGGTTTGCACACGTGATTCAGCTTTGGACCAGCCCCATCATCTCCGAATTGGGGATTAGGTTCTTAACCTGTTCACGCGCATGACGGGTATATTGTGTACTATAGATCATTTGTGGTCCAACTGTACCATGTACCATAGATCTTATTTTAGATTTTGGTGGTCTTTTACTTGTACTGTGTGTCTCTTTTGTACTTTGTAATAATTCTTTGAATATTGCAATAAATCATTTTTTATAATATACCAGATGTGTCCGCTTCAATCCTAAACGGGGGCAGGGTTCTGTTTTCAGCATCATCTATTTTTTTATTTCCATTGTTGGATTGGACCCATCTGGTTTTGCACTCACATATTCCTCCAAACTTTTTTCCACTAGTTATGCAGTTTTTTTTAATACTGCTGTGAATAAATGTTTAATAAATACCTGAATGCCTGCTTTAATAAAGTGATCACCAGCTGCCAATGCTGCAGGATTGTTCTGCCAAACCAATGTGTGAGCTACAGGCAGCTTTGCTGTCATCCAGTCTGCAACAATTTATGTTACAGAGACTAGACAAATAAAGCTAAGTTAAAGCTAAAGTTAAAGCTATTGACAGATTGGATATACACTGTACCTGTATGCCATGTTTTTTTTTGGCCAAAGTACTACTTTAACATATTAAAATATTTTGGATAGGGTGACACCTGAAGACCCTGTAATGTAAAGTAACAATACTGCCATTACAGCATATAAAAACTAAAACAATTCTGATTTCCCTATATAGATTTTTAGTTAGACCTCACTTAGAATACTGTGTTCATTACTGTGGACTCCACTTACAAAAATATTAATACTGAGATGGTGAAAGGTCTGAGGGAAAAAACATATCAGGAGAGTCTGCAGGAATTTCATATGTACAGTCTAGAGGAAAGAAGGGGAAGAGGAGACATGATTAAAACCTTTAAATACACCAAGGGAGTGAATAAGGTTCAGGAGGGCAGAATTTTCAACATGAAGCCAAGATCAAGATCAAATGATCAGGAGAAAAGTTAGAAACTAATCTTAGAATGTATTATTTTACCACAAGATAGTTAATGCTTGGAATAGACTTCCAGCAGAGGAAGTGAGAAGAAGTGAAATTTCTTCTCCTATTCCACATACACCTTCCATTTCATTTTAATCAATTTTATCTTTTTAAGTTTATGTAAAAAGTTTTTAGTGTATATATATACACATATATATGTTTTTACACGGTATCTTTCTTATACATATTCCATTTGAAAATTGTTTCTAGTAGCAATATTGATACACACTATCCAACTACACATGTATGTATATATCCTTGTTATACAGTATTCAACCTTTTGTACATTAATAGGAAAACATTTTTTCTGACTGTCACTTTCCATTCAGATTGCACATCTTTCTAAACACCTGTTCTTATTTTTTATTTCATGCTTTCGAACTGCCCTGATGAAGGGAGAGTCTTTGTTCCCCCAAAATACGTTGTCTTCATTTTATTCTTGTTACTCCAAATAAAACTTTTTTAAAAACCTGCATCTACTGGACACCAGATTCTCCTTTACTTTGACTTCTTCTAAAGCATACGCGGAGTTGACCACAAGACCATACCCCTAGGCAGCAGTACAGGCCCTAACAGGGCCCACCATGACCTTCTTCTCAAGATGGGCACATACCTCTGAAAACAAACCCTTCCTATCTGCCCATACTTTTGCATACCCAACAGCAGTGACTGATTGAGTCAATCCAGCACTATCTTCACCCTCCCCCCTCAAAAGCGCTTAGTCTTTTTTCTGCTGTCACTCTTCTATGAGATGAAGGGAAAGAAATCTTTCGCTTTTGCGTGGAAGTCATGTGTCTGCTATCATAACTCAAGAATTGTGTTTAGGAAGAGCCCCTGATTGGCTGACTCTGACTAACCAGCCAATCATGCATTTTAGCTGAAAACTGTTTATGTAGGATTAGGTAGATTATAGGAGTAGACACGAGATATCACAGCCAAAAATGAGACTAGGATCTGCATGTCAGCTAGAGTCTGGAGTAGAATTTTTTTATTGCCAGAGTATAAATTAGCATACCAAAAGGGAAGGCAGATTGGGGATGATTCACTAAAGGCAAATAGACTGTGCACTTTGCAAAGTGCAATTGCACTCTCCATGTGCAGTTGCTCCAGAGCTTAGTACATGAACTAAAGCTTCACTTTGCAAAGATTACCCAATCGTGTGCAAGGAAAAATAAAAAAACTGCATTTTTGCTTGCACTTGATTGGATGATGGAAGTCAGCAGAGCTTCTGCTCATTTACTAAACTGTGGAGCAGCTGCACTTGCAGAGTGCATAGCCTATTTACCTTTAGTAAATCAACCCCTATGTGTAAAAGGTTTTCGGTCCGATTTCATTAAGGGTTGACAACAAGTTAATGCTGAGCAATACAAGGTGACCCCTTTAAGTATACATTTCTATTAAAAAGTGTAAACTTTCCACAACCTTCTTATAACAATGACCTGTTGTACTCATATCCATGACAAAACCAACTAAACCTGGACGGTAAGGTGAAACTAGAAGGAACATTAAACAATAAGATGTAAACATATATCCTTTATTCATCTTGTACCTAGTAAATAATAGGGTTTTAGAGCTCACAAATACTATATAAATAAAAGAAGGCAAACTTTAAAGATTGGGAAGAAGATAAATCTTTAGTCACTTCTGGAAGCTCTATAAATGACTGTAAAATCTAAACACTCAATCCCATTATAAACAGATCTATTAAGACATTTTACTCAAAGAAGCTTTTATTAGCATTCTAATTGTGTGACTTCATACAAACAATACAGTTCTACGATGAAGCTTGCTGTGGCTTTTTTGCTAGTGACTTTGACCAGCAGTCTCGGTAAATGAAAAATAATCAAAGTTTAAAATCATACTGATATATATTTTATAGGCATAAAATATATTGTTAGACCGTTTAGCTTTTGATGTCATTGTTTTTGAATGTGTATTATTTTGAAAAATAATCTACAGGCTGTGTTTTAAAAACGCATATCATAGAGAGCATGTTTGACATTTGGAGATAGTACAAATACAGTCCTTTAATGATTTATTAATCATTAATATTTTTTGTGTCTTAGACTTGTCAGCTGCTACCGTTCAAAATACTTGTCTTATACAGCTTTTTCAGGTAAGTACACCTATATCACTACTACATATATAAGTTTGCTTATGTGTATTTTAATGGTTTATAAATGTACAGTATATCTAAACGAAAACTAGGATGTGCTTTATTTTAAATCTGACAGCTGCCATTTTCAGAGAAGTATAACAAATCTGTTTATTCATGTTTTCATCCAAGATGCAAAAAATGTTTTAATTGATTCTAATCTGAAATTGTATAAATCTAAAGTGAAGACATGAATAAACATACCCCTAAAAGTTGAATGAATCATGTTTTATTTTGTAATGTTTCATTATTTGTTAATTACTTTGTTTTCCTTTACATGACACAAATTCACTTCTTATACAAAATATGTATGTTTAGATTCTGAACCACAAAAAATCATATCATAATTTATATACTGTATATATATATATATAGTATATAAATTGTGATATTAATTATGAATATGAATCTATATATATATATATATATATATATATATATATATATATATATATATCGATTGTAAGCTCTAACTAGCAGGGCCCTCTGATCCCCCCTGTATTGATTTGCATTGTAACTGTACTGTCTGCCCCAATGTTGTGAAGTGCTGTGCAAACTGTTGGCGCTATATAAATCCTGTATAGTAATAAAATAATAAATAATAATATGTGGTTTTTTTTGTTCTAGAATGATGCTCCACAATTTCTTCAGCAGTTGGGAAATCTTTTGTGCAAATATCAACTTGCAAAGGTAAAGATAAAATTACATGGACAATTAATGTCAGAACATAGTGTAACCCCAGGTGTCTTTTCTTTTTATACTGGAGGTAAACCTTATGTGTGCAATTAGCAAGAAGTTTTTTATTTAAAAATGTAGCTATTTTAATAATAATATCATACAACTAACTAAACAAAAATATTCTTGACCTTCCTATACATGATTTTACTATGCAATATATATTAATAAAATTAGCCTTAGGCTCGGTTCACACCTAGGCGACTTGTGATCCAACTTGTGTCACCCCAAGTCACCTCAAGTCGCTTAACGCCCGAAATCCCATTGAAATGAATGGGAGCCGTCTTAATATACACTACTGAAGTCACTCTGACTTCAAGGCGCCTTCAGAAAAGGTTCCTGTACTACTTCAAGGCGACTTCTATCCGACTTGTGCCCATAGAATTTAATGGAAATCGCCTCCAAGTCGGATCCCCCATCTTTATTGAAGTGACTTTACAGGAAAAAGAAAATAATTTTTGAAGGCAACCACCTCCCTCCCTTCTCTGATTGGCCATAGGCAAAGTTGCCTGGCATGGAGTCGCGTTGTAAGTCACTCAAAGTCACGCTGAAGTGGCGCTGAAGTTGCGTTTAAAATTGCCTAGCAAAGTCGCGCTGAAGTCGGATCGCCTATGTGTAATCAAGAACTAAAACACAACAGATTTTTATTTGTTTTATTTTATTTATATTCATTTATAAAACTGTTTTAAGGTTTGTTATTGTCGATAGACAATCGAAGTTGGATTTTTTATGAATACTATGTTCTTCTTTTCCATTTGTTTGTCTATTTTTATAATTTTTTTTTTTTTTGTTCGAAAAGTAAGGTAATCCGAGCCAAATGTGTATCCGCTAGGCTGAAGTCGCGCTGAAACGATCCGTTAAAATTTGCGTTGAAGTCGCGGTGAAGTCGCACTGAAACTCACTGAATGTTGCGCTGAGGTACGGTC
>BLSH010380177.1:368806-388077 GCA_018402905.1 Glandirana rugosa
AGGACATAGACACTGGGCCGAACGAACTGGGACAAACTTGAGACGGACGTGGCTGGGTGTCGGACAGATACTGGTACGAAGACGGACTGGGAGAACATGAAGTCGACGGACGGGTAATTACTGGGACGGACATGGACTGATGGACGAATGGACGAGGAAAACATGGCGTGAACGGACGAACAATGGCTGGGTCGGACGTAGTGGTTAAAAGAAGGAATGTGTTCGAGGACCTCCTAGGAGTGTTGTAGTAGACGTAGGTATGGTCGGGGGTGAACATACCCTATAAAGCCCAGTGTCATGTACCTGGTGGTGGAGTCTGATTATGCAGTGGGCAACCTCTCTTACGGCCCTGGTTCAGGAACCCCTGATAGAGTAGACAGGAGATTCTGGAGCACAGGGGGGCACGAGGGCTGGTATGGATGCAGATGATGTTGTGAGGATCCTCCAGGAGCTTGTGTAAGGAAGAAAATTGGTGATGCAGGCTGGGTCGGTAACAAGCAGGCAAGTGCGGTACAAAAGGAGCAGGTAAGCAGGTAGTCAGGTACAGGCAGGGTCATTAATGGGCAGGCAGCTGAAGTACAAGAGGGTCAGGCAGAAGCATGGTCATAGACAGGCTGTGGGTCGGTGCAGGCAGAGTTCAAACAGGGTCAAGCAAGCCGGGTCACAGATACAGGAAGTCTTTAGGAAACAATCCACAGGAGCACACTAGGAAACACTGTAAAACAGACAGAATCCACTGCAGGGTGCTGTCTGGTTAAATAGAGTGTTTTGGCGCCATTGGCACGCACAGGCGCGTGCGGGCGTACGCGAACACGCAAGAACGTGCACGAACACGTACAGGCGCACACAGTGCGCACAGGAGGCTGGTAGTCAAATTCTCCTAACATTGCCCAACGGGCTCTCTTGGTCAGGTTTCTTCTCCAGAAGGTCCTGATCAAAGCTTCCGCATGTAAATTCTCTTCAGGCTCCCAAGAGCTCTCTTCAGGCCCATAGCCCTTTCATTTGACCAGGTACTGAACGATGCCACCTCTCCTCCTGCAATTCAGAATGGATTCCACCTCAAATTCCTCCATACCGTCAACCAGTACTGGTGCTGGTGGGCCTGTCCTCCGATCTGGAAAGGGGTCAGAGATCTTAGGCTTTAGCAGAGACACATGGAAGACAGGATGGATGATGAATGACTCAGGCAACTCCAGCTCATAGGCTAGCTCATTGATCTTCCTTTTGATAGGACAAATCTGTGACCAAGCTTCTTGGACGGGCATGCCAGTCTTAAGTTGACGGTGGATAGCCATACTTGACTGCCTGGTTCCAAGTTTAGTTCACCACACCTCTACTTGTCAAAGGTTTCTTTGTTAGCCACCTGTGTTCGTGCCATTGTCTCCTGCAGGTGTTTGTTATTGGAGGTGAAGAAGTCCAATAGGTCAGCCACAGCTGGCAGTGAACTCTCCGGGCAGACGCTGGACAAGAAGGTGGGGTGGAAGCCATAATTGGCAAAAAAACGGTGATTGAAGACTGGCCAAGTGGACAAAGTTATTATATGCGAACTCAACCAGCGGTAGGATCGTAACCCAGTCATCCTGGGAGAATGAAGAGAAGCAACATAGGTTATGCTCCAGTGTTTGGTTGGTACGTTCCATCTGGCCGTTCGTCTGGGGATGACAGGCGGAAGACAGGGACAGACCAATCTTCAGGGACTTGCACAGGGACCTCAAGAACTTGGATGTGAATTGTACTCCACGGTCGGACACCACATGAGTCGGTATCCCATGTAGACTGACAATCTCCTTAATAAATATCTTGACAGTCTCTGCAGCATAGGGTGTGCCTTTCATAGGCAGAAAGTGGACCATCTTGGAGAACCTGTCCACTACCATGAAGATGGGGGAGCAGCCTTCAGAAGGGGGTAACTCTACAATAAAGTCCATGGATATGTGGCTCCAGGGCCTCTCTGGAACAGGTAATGGTTTAAGGAGGCCCCACGCCCCAGTCTTACTCCCCTTGCATTGGCTGCAGGTAGTGCATGATTCCACATAATGTTTACAGTCTTTTCCAACTTGGAGCCACCAGAATGTGCGCTGTAATAACTCCGAAGTCTTGCGTACCCTGAAGTGCCCAGCGAGGCGGTGGTCATGGCAGAGGTCCAAGACTGAGATTCGTAGGCTCTCTGGCACGAAGATCTTGTGACCATGCCAGAGCAACCCATCTTTGAGCTGCAGAGAGGTTCCCGGAAGGGGGTTTGGCCCCAGGGAAGCTTGTCAGATCCGTGACAGCACCTCTTCCTGTAACAACAGAAAACTTCCAGGAGGCAGTATGGTATCGGAGGATACCGAGGTTTCAGGTATATTGAACATGTGTGACAGAGAGTCCGGTTTGGTGTTCTTTGACCCAGGCCTGTAGGCGATGTGGAAATTGAATCGGGAGAAGAATAACGCCCACCTGACTTGGCGTGGTTTCAGTCTCTTAGCAATTCTCAGGTATTCAAGGTTCCAGTGATCAGTATAGATAAGAATTGGATGCACTGCTCCTTCTAAGAGGTACTGTCATTCCTCTAGTGCCGATTTAATAGCTAGAAGTTCACAGTCTCCCACGTCATAGTTTCTCTCGTCGGATAATAGCTTGCGAGAGAAAAATGCTACCGGGTGTAGCAGCGCTCTAGTACCCTGAATTTGAGAGAGAATCGCCCTGACCGCCACTTCTGATGCATCAACTTCCAGAACATAGGGAAGAGCAGGATCTGGATGCTTAAGGATGGGTGCAGACGTGAATAGCTCCTTGAGCTTTTCAAAGGTTGTTTGTGCCTCAGGAGTCCAGCGAACGGGATACCCTGTTTGGTTAAGTGCGTGATAGGGGAGATGATGGAGAAGAACCCCCAGATAAACTTCCTGTAAAAGTTTGCAAATCCTACTAAGCGCTGGATTCCTTTTTTGTCAACTGGAGCTGGCCAGTCCAAGATGGCAGAGTCCATCTTGATGCCTCTGACAGAAATGATAAGTCCTAGAAACTGTATGCTTGGCTGCTCGCACTTCTCCGGTTTCGCATAAAGGCCATGTTGACAGAGGCGACCCAGTACCACTTGACATGAGAACGATGGAGCTCCAGGGAAGGTGAAAAGATCAAAATATCATCTAGATAGGCGATGACAAAGAGGTCGAGGAAGTCCCTGAAGATATCGTTTATGAAGTGCTGGAATGTGGCCGGAGCGTTACACAGACCGAACGGCATTACTAAGTACTCGTAATGACCGAAGCGGGTATGAAAGGTCATCTTCAACTCATCGCCTTCTCTGATCCGTACCAGATTGTAAGATCCCCGGAGGTCCAATTTAGTAAAAATGGTGGCAGTCCCCAGGCGCTGGAACAAATCCGGAACTAGTGGAAGCGGATAATGGTTCTTCAGTGTAACTTTATTGAGTTCCCGGTAATCTATGCATGGGCACAGGGAATGGTCTTTCTTTTCCACGAAAAAGATACCTGCCCCAGCTGGGGAAGTGGATGGATGGATGAAGCACTTTCTGAGGTTCTCATCGATATAGGATTTGAGGGTGCTGAGTTCCAGTTCTGTAAGCGGGTAAATCCTTCTGAAGGGGATCACTGCACCGGGAAGAAGCTCAATGGGGCAGTCATAAGGTCTATGAGGAGGAAGGACCTCAGCCCCCTTCTTACTAAACACGTACAAGAAAGCATGGTAGACACTGGGGATGGCCTGACGGATTTCAGGCTCTGGGTCAAGGTCCATGGATAGTAGGGTAGGATCCATTCGGGGGGTTCGGAGCAGACAGTGCTCGTGACAGTACCGGGACTGAAACTGGACGTTCCCTGAGGACCAGTCAATGGTGGGATTATGGGCCTGGAGCCAAGGCAGTCCAAGGATGACAGGGAAGATGGGAGAGGCAATAGCATCAAGCGTAAGGAGCTCTCAATGCCCTCCCAGCATCGTGGTTGTCAGGGGAGTGGTCTCCTGTGAGACTAGTCCGGACTTTAAGGTTGTACCATCCGCCAGGTGCACCGCCATCCTGTGGGTTTTGGGTCGCAGAGGGATCCCGTGTTGTGCAGCAAAGGTTAAGTCCATGAAGCAGCTGCAAGCACCAGAGTCTATAATGGCATGGACGGCAATGGCTCCACCAGGGAACTGCAGGAATAGAGAGAGGGTGAGGTGAGCCGCGTTGCCAAGTACTGATTGAGGAGAGACAACAAGGCATTTCTCCACTTGGACAGGCAGGAGTGCACAAATTCCCCCGACTCTCCACAGCAGAGGCAGAGGCCTAGGTTTCTTCTGCACTGTTTCTCTTCAGAGGTCAGTGCCGGATGCGCCACACCCCACTGCTGGGGTTCCGACTGCCTCGGAGGAGGAGAGGTGGGTGTGGCGGAGCTGGCTAGAGTGCCACTTCGAAGTCCAGAAGCCGGAGGTAGCTTCCAAGAGGGCTGGAGGTTCACCTGGGTACTCTCCGCTCTGCGTTCTCTAAGGCGCCGATCGATCTGGATGGCCAGATCGATGAGCCTCTCCAGGGAGGACGGTACCCCCACCCGGGCCAACTCATCCTTCAGAGGGTTGGCTAAGCCCAGCCTAAACTGGTGACGCAGAGCAGCCTCATTCCAGGCCGTGTTGATGCTTCAGCAGAGGCCGCCTGGTGCGGATCTTTGTAAAGCCGAGCCATTGCCTGGAAGAACCGGGACAGGTCAGATACTTCTGGTGCCCCTTGTTCCAGGAGCCAGTGGGCCCATGATTGGGGCTCGTCTTGTAGAAGGGAAATCACCAGCCCCACCTTCGTAGCTTCCAGGGAGAAGGTGTGAGGCTGCAAGCTGAAATAAAGGCGCAGCGGAATGCCCAGAATTCCTACGGTCCCCTGAGAACCGTTCTAGCATGGGCACTGTGGGTTGGATTGGCCAGGCGGCCAGTAGCAGAGGGAGGAGGGAGCCGGGCTGCTGATGTCAGCTGCCACGGCGGCTGGCCCGAGCTCCCGGATGTGTGGAAAAGGACACCTGTCTAAAGACAGGTGTCCTCTCCCCCCCCCCCCGAAAGGTGCCAAATGTAATACCTGAGGGGGGAGGAATCCAACCAGTGGAAGTTCCACTTTTGGGTGGAACTCCGCTGTAACAACTACAAATTCAGTACATTTTTCAACCCCCTGTGACTCAGCCAGTGCTATTTTTTATGCAGATTATCATGTGCTCAGTTGACTTTTGGAAAATATGTCCTTACATTGAAAATATTGTAAAACTACTGTTTTCCATCTTCAACTATCTGCATATTGAATTACCTATTGAATTAAAAAATAAACCTTAAAATATATTCCTTTGCAAAGCATATTGTGGGAGAAGCTTTTGGACAGGGTGAAAAACCTTTTCCAATGGCACAGCATGCACCACAAATGGGTTTAAAATGACTGCTTGAACCAGCTGTGCCAACTCCCTGTTTAAAAAAACTCCATTATTCTTTGAGTCTGCATACATTATTTCTTTATTTCTTCACATCTTGATAAAAGGATTACAGTACAGCCCCCTTTATGTAAAAATACTGTATGACATCTGACAAATAGAGAGTAAAGGATATTTCCCCTCACATCCCACCCTGTCTTATATCCACGAAAGGTTAGGAGAAAACTGCTAGTGATAATGGTAGTAAAAGCCATAAGGAAGCTCTAACATACTATCTAAAACTAAAAAGAGTTTAGTCTAGAGAGAGGGTTTACATTATTTTGCTTGAGAGAGATTTCAACATTTATGTGTAGTTCTCTTAATCACAGCATACCAAAATGACTGAAAGGTAAATGAGATGATTTTCAACTTGTAGTTGAATTTTTTAACCACTTCCATACCAGGCCTATTCTGGCACTTCGCTCCTACATGTAAAAATCATAATTTTTTTGCTAGAAAATTACTCAGAACCCTAGGGAATAAAATTGCGGTTGTTATAACATTTTATCTTCTACAGTATTTGCCCAGTAATTTTTCAAACACGCTTTTTTTTTTTTTTGAAAAAAAAGTTTCATGCATTAAAAAAAAAAAAAAACAGTAAAGTTACCAATTTTTTTGCATAGTGTGAAAGAGGATGTTACACTGAGTAAATAGATACCTAACATGTCACGCTTTGAAATTGCACACACTCGTGGAATGGCGCCACAGTTGGGTATTTAAAAATCCCCATAGGCGACGCTTTAAACATTTTTACAGGGTGTTTAGACTAACAGAGAAGGTATAGTGCTAGAATTATTGTTCTCGCGCTAACGTTCGTGATGATATCTCACATGTGTGGTTGGAACGTCATTTACATATGCGGACGCGACTTATGTATGAGTTCGCTTCTGCAGGGGCGGGGACACTTAATTTTTTTTTATTGTTTATTTTATTTTATTTTTATTTTTACACTTTCCCTTTAAAAACAAAAATCTTGATCACTTTTATTCCTATTACAAGGAATGTAAACATCCCTTGTAATAGGAATACTGCATGACAGGTCCTCTTTATGGAGAGATGTGGGGTCTTATAGACCCCACACCCCTCTTCTAAACTGGAAAGCATCAGATCAAAAAAAAAATTAGCGTTCTGATGTTTTCTAGCCGGAAACCAAGCTTTGTTTACTTTTGCTGGGCCGGATGTGATGTCATGATGTCACACCCGGGCCTCCAGGAGCCATAGAGATGACCGGGGACCATCTGACCCTCGGATCTCTATGGTACTTCTTTCCAGCCGCGGCAGTTCCGTTCTCCGGCTCACTGATCGGTCAGGTGAGTCAGTAAAGGCACCGGAGAGCGGGGGAGGGGGGGCGTCCGTTCCCGCTGCCTGTAAGAATGATCAGGTGGCTGGACAGCCGCTATGATCATTCTTATGGTGTAGGGAATCACTGGCTGAAAAGAACAATCTCTCAATGATGCCTGCAGCTGCAGCCATTATTGAGATATCACCAGACAAATACAAGGACGTCATTTGTCTATAGGCCAGGCAGGAAGTGTTACAACCGCAATATCCTTTTTTGATCACGGGTGCACATTGTTATCAAAGGTCATGTAGATAGAAAAGGTTGTAACACACAATAATATGTTTTAACACTAAACTTATTAAAATACGAGAGCAAATACGACAGTCAGTCAATACAATGCAGTGCATACCAAATATTTCACAATGATAATAATAAGCTTTAACTTAAACGTATTAAAACATCATAGTCTGTCTCCAGTGATATGTCATATCCATATCAGTTTTGTAGCCATTAAATTAATATAACTGTAGGTTTGAATTTTTTTTTTTTTCTTTTTAGGTGCCTACACTTAAAAATTGTGAACAAATTGCTGACCAGGTTGCTGAAATATTGTTTGATTTTATGGTAAATACAAATATTACACATATTGCATTAAAAAATCAACCACTGCATTTTTATAATGATGACTAAACTATACCACAAGAAAGGAGTTCATAAAAGCTTTAGCATTTATCCTTTTTGCCCTAGTCCTTATTATCTCGCTTAGCATTAAAACATACTGAGGGGAATTCAAGAAGACTAGAGCAGCCAGAATCTGGAGCAGCTGTTCATGGCAACCGATCACCTTCGCTTTAATTTAAAAACGTAACAAGCAAAAGCTAAAAGCCAATTGGTTACTATGCACAGCTGCTCCAGATTCTGTCTCCTTCAGTTTTAATAAATTCCACCAAATGCATTTTTCTTGCATAATTTGGTGCTGTCAGGAGTTAATTATATTAATCATAAACTTTCACCAGATCTTGCATACATCCATATACCCTTCTTGACATCTGGCAGACTGCCTGATCCCTATTGCTTGCTTCTATTATATTTGCTTAACTCTTAACACTAAACTAGTCCATAATTGGGATAAGCAAATGTGTCCGGGTTCAGTTCACAGTTTTGCGAATTCTGCTTGAAGTGCAAGTGCTTTGTGTGAATCCCATTGAAATCTGTGAATCTTGTTATTCAATTCTGCTCAGTTGTAGGCTAATAAACAAGATATTGTCAAACAAAAGGCATGGGAATGCAGGACATGAGGAGGATATTTACCAGTGCCTAAAAATATGTTAATTAAATAAAATGTAAAATGGATGAACAGTATCTTCTCACCCAGGATTGTCAGCTCTCTCTAACAGCCCTAACACACTTTTGGTCAAAAGTTTACGATCTGCAAACTTAGCAAATCCTGGCAGTGTTGAACCCAAACCTTATCCCTAGTCCTATGCAAAACCCTTAAAGTGTAACTGCCCTTTTGTTGAGAAAAAAACATTCCCCTCTGAGTGATCTATGTACATTGCAAGGATTATAATAAACTTTGTTGCAGATTCCTACCTTTTGTTATTCTGAAGAAATCCCTGCTTGTTTCTCTGTGCCTCTTTGCTGAGTGGGTCTAATGGGAGTGGTTTCATAATTATCAGTCAGCTGTGGCAGCAGAAGAGCACTAATGAGCAAAGCTCCAGGGTCTGCATCCCTTTAGACGTGTTCCTATTGGAAGTATCTCACCAAAAATGACATTTTTGTTGCAGGGGATGCCTGAAATCTAACTTGTATCTTAGGCAGACTTCTGGGAAAATTGGTGAGCCAATCACACAAGCAGGAAATTATGTTTCTGGGGAGTGGTCAGTACACATTCTGTGTATAGAACAGCTCCAGGTAGTCATATTGCATGGCATTTATAGAAAATTACAGTGGCTGCAGATTGAAAAGGAAAGGTAATTTTTAATAACATTCAATTACAATATGACTTGTATCGCAATTGAGCACGCTATATTATTTTTTCTTTATTTGCTATTTTTTTGCCCCACGAAAGTGGTTACCCTTTAAATTAAACAAAGCCCCGGGCCCAGCCGCTCTGAAACATGAAACCTAAATTTTCCACTAGCCGGATAGTAACATTTGTATCAAATACCCAGTGCCAAAATTGTGAATTTTCCTCATTCTGATATTGCCTGCTCTCTTCTTCATAAAAATTATGGGCATCTTCCTGTCGCATTATTGTACCATAACCATGTATCCTTTTAAAGCTCAATTAAACTTTAAGTTCAAATTAGCTAAAAGGATTTCAAATTCATTAAAAAAGTGTTAAAAAACAATACAAATCATTTTCTTTAATAATCAGCCCCAGATTTAGTTAAAAGCCTGTCCCCTGAGAACATGCTGCAGAGTGGGACCCTTGTTCTCTGTGGTGAAGCAGTGAACTGTTTGCAGAAGTCTGATTAGTCCCCTGCTGGGTTAGATGTAGAGCTCTCCAATCTGCTGGCAGCATGAACTTGCTGATTGCAGAGATATATACATTGGTTTGGTTTTTGGATCTCTGCAATGGGATCAATGCTTACCCCAGACAGCAAGAGACAGGCTTTTCTACTCAGACTGAAAGACATGACAGACAAGAAAATTAAAGCCTCGTACTCACAGTTCGATTTTCGTATGACCGCGCTTCTGATTTTTGTCAAAAGTGCGTGTCCATGATTTTGTAAAGCATATTGACTATCCAAACTCAACGTCAGAAGTGATGTCATGTTTTGCACATTTTTTGCATCTTTTGCCATACTGACAAAACAAAAATAGGATGTGGTGTTGTCATACAACAAAAATTTACTAGTCTGCACATCCACCTTTTGTCTGCCGAAAAATGGCTATCAAAAGGAGCATACTAACGGTAAGAATTTTGGACGACAGGCTGTCGAACAACAATTCCATCCGAATTTTGCATTGTGTGTACGGGCCTTAAGTGTAAGACATCAAGCATCTTTTGTTTTGATGCACCAGGAATGTATTTAGGTGATTTAAACTGAGGGTTCAATTGGGCTTCAGGATTTGCTAGCTATAGGAAAAAAATTGTTTTTCCTTGTTATGGTCTGATTATCTGGAGAGGGTGTAATACAGTTTAGACCATGGTGTTTTATGTTTTATTGTGAAAGGTAAAAAGAACCAAAATTTAGTTTGATATATGATGTTATACAAATCAAAGAATGATCTGAGTGCCATGTTTACTGCAATGTTTGCTATAATAATAAAAAATAACCCTTCTATCTTCCCATCTAGAATAACATCCTAGCCTGCGTTGCTGATGTTTTGGTAAGAACTATAAGAATGTATACCAGTAATTTGCATGCCTTTTTTATGAGGAATGTTTTATATCCCTAAACATCTCAGTGACAGTAACTCTACTTGGGTCCATTGATTAAAAGAGTTAAAGATGTTCAAGGCAACTTCAGCCCAACTTTGGGTGACTTACAACGTGACCTGAAGAGACCTCCATGCCAGGCGACTTTGCTTGGGTAATTTGTGGGGAGTACCTGCGTAAATTCTTTTCTTTTTCCTGTAAAGTTGCTTCAGTATAGATGGAGATCCAACTTGGAGGCGACTTCCATTGAATTCTATAGACACAAATCGGACAGCAGTCGCCTTGAAGTAGTACAGGATCCTTTTCTGAAGTCGCCTTGAAGTCGGAGCGACTTCAGTAGTGTACATTAAGATAGCTCCCATTCACTTCAATGGGATTTCTGATGTCAAGCGACTTGGGGCGACACAAGTCGGATCACAAGTTGCCTATGTGTGAACCGGCCCTAAATCATATGCAAGGGTACTTATAAAACAAACAAAGGAAAAAAACAGGCTTTTTAAAAGCACCTGATTGATTGAAGCGAACACAGTCTGTTCTTTCACACCATATTTACTAAGCTTAGTGAACATATACTTTGCAAAGTGAAAACTCACTTTGCACAGTGCGCTGTTATACATGGCAAGGTTGATTCACTAAAGGAGTGGAGATAGTGTGATTCAGTTATTATTCAGTTAACTAAGCATGTGCTAACTATTTTTCCATTTCCCTTGCACATGACAGAATATTCAGTATAACAAAGATTTACCTTATTCATGCTGAAAAGTTAACATTCACTTTGCTAAATTAACAGCCTTTACTCGCCTATTACAGTGTATAAATATCAAAACTACTACTACATGTATGTGTGAAGCTCAGTATATCTTTGTTTTACATTAAGATAAAGTACCTACATCCCTGTTCAATATAGAAATATTTGTCCTATGTGAGAATAGGACGACTCACCCACTAGGGGAGAGAGAAGGGGGCTATGGGATTTTACATGGTACCAAAATGGACTCACAAACTAGTTGTTTGTATAAAAACAAGTATTTATTCAGTACATACATATATATATGTATGTACTGAATAAATACTTGTTTTTATACAAACAACTAGTTTGTGAGTCCATTCTGGTACCATGTAAAATCCCATAGCCCCCTTCTCTCTCCCCTAGTGGGTGAGTCGTCCTATTCTCACATAGGACAAATATTTCTACCCAAAACTACTACTACAGTATAGTAGTATCCTGTAGTAGTACAGTACTGTAATATGCTGTATGCTCTTAAAAAGCACTTGATATGTGGACAATATAAAAGCCCCTTCATTTGAATATAATACTCCTAACATGTTCGATTCTAAACAGACTATCTCACATTATGTATTTTTTTTAAATTAATATATGAACAGTGACAGAAGTAGTAATAGGGCCACCTGTGTTATTAAATATCATTTTTGTTTTTTTATTATTTAGAAAGATCTTCCCTCAGTTGTAACAGATGTAGTGGTAAGCATGATGTTTTGTGTTTGCAGTGTCTATATAAAATATGCAATGGCACAACACTATGTAACACTACACACAGTTTTGTCAGAAGTGTGTAATGAGCATATTGTACAACCACGTGCTATTGTGTCCTGCTTTCCCTTGGTAAAGGGGAACTTCATCATCTGACAAACTGATTTTTATAATGAAAGTAATATTGTACCATATATGTCCCTTTTGTCAAATGCCAGTGTAACTAGATACATTTTTTCACCAGGATTTATTGCTGCCTGAAGTTGCTACAGTGCTGGTAAGGACATATGTTTGAATTCAAGTCTACAAAGAATTCTGTATTTAGAGAAAAGTCCTAGTTTACTTACCCACAAAAAGCATGCAGCCAGTACAAATAGATCTTATGAGCTACTTGCCTTTTATTGGTCAGTGATTAGCACGGTAGCTATACTACTCATATAATAAATGGTAAGCGATAGTATATAGCCTATTTCTGCCAACACAGGCTTCCTCTGTAAAATACAGGATATCTCTGTAAAATGCAGATTTCAAATGATATTGAAATCTTCATATAACCATTAGGCATCAGGGCTGATAAAAAACAAAAACAAAACAATACTCAAGCATGTAAGCATAAAAAGAGTAAGATTCCTTGCTATAGCCTAAAAATGAGACTTTTTTCTTTACTTTGCTTTCTTTACTTACTAAATCTGTCACAAACATTGCATCAAAATAAGGCTATATGTTTGCAACAATTGAATTCTCCAAAAATAAGAATGGATTATCTTTTCCTTACCTTCTCTTGTATGAGATGCCCATAACCAATCAAGATTGGCTATTGCTATAACAGATTTCTAGCATTTTAAGTGGATACCTAGAACATAAGCAATAATTTTTAATAACAAAACAAATCTGTAAAGCAGAAGTATTAAAGCAAAACCATATATGTGGTTTAAACAATTTTAGCTAATTATTTTTAGCATGATGTCATCTGCATATTTTGAAGCTTGGAAGAAGATTACTGTATTCTAAGATAGCAATGTGATCTAAAATAAATATATGACACATATTTAATACCCAAAACACTAACATTGAATACAGTATATTGTGTGTTATCAATTGAGAATATACATTATTATCTTTTTTGTAGAAAATTATTGGACATATAGAAGATGTCAAGGATGCTGCATGTGATGTATTAGTAAGTAATAACATAAAAGTTTAAAAAATAAACATGTCAATAAATAATATTTTCAACAGAAACTCATACATTAAATAATGCACTGATTGTTTTTTAAACTAGAGTTTCACTCATAATTTAAAAAAAAATGGGTTTCTACTCACAACTGTTTTTTTCCCATGTTATATCTATTGGTTTCTTTCTTTTTTAGGAAGATATCCTGCCAAAAGTTGCAGACATACTGGTAAGAAGGCATATCATTTCATTATTGATATAACAAATCCACATGGGTACTGGCAACCTGAATCAGATACTGACTTTTTATATTTCTCAGTAATTCTCAGAATTTACAATCTCTTCCCATGACCATTACAATTTCAAATGAAGATGTCGTGCTTACCTAATGCAGTCCCTCAAAAAACAGAATAATCAAAAACACATAAGAGAGTAATAAGAGAGTAATGTCTTCACAAGAAGATATCACTCTGAAAGTCTACATACTGAATACTTCATTCAGAGCTGTATTCTTACATTTATCCAGGCTCATGAACAACTGAGGATTGCATGATCCACTCTTTGTGCACAAAAAACTGCAAGGTGGTTTAAAAGTCCACCACAATAAGAAACACGTCAGGCTGCTTAGCTTCCCCAACTTACATTGCGACATGCAATCAGAGACACTCATCTTTGAGTTTTTCTAGAACTTAGGAACTGTGGCCATTTCTGATCTATTCTGCAATTCAACCCCCTGATGCTTCACTGTTTGAAAGTACTGGATACCTCAGCAACCTAATGTCCCATTTCTTACCCTTATTTTTCATAGTCAATCATTTTTCAGCTGAGAATGGGGATTCTCGATCCTTTGCTTGGGGAACGTGATATCCAGCACCACTTCTTTACCTCCCAACTCTTTCTGTCTTGGTCAGACTTACAGGAGCATCATGATGCTCCCCTGAAGGAGCACTATAGATACCTATTAGACAATCAATCTCCTCCCTTTACTCAAAACACAGAACTCCCCTATACTAAATGGATCTTTGACCATATTTGCCTTTATTCGCTGGGGTCCCCCAAACCATTCTCAGCTCTACACTCGACTCTTAATTGGTCATTTGTTGCAGTCCCCCCACACATATGTTAGAAACTAGGAATGCTAGTACCCAGTACTAACCAGAAAATAACAACCATCCTAACAGACTCCGATAAATGAGAGTTACTTACATGGGTAAAGCAAAGTTAGATCTCTGTTATTTATTGCTGCAGATAGGCCACAAATACAGTCATACATTTGCTGGTATTTATTTGATAATTTTGACCCTGTGCTGCAAAACTCTGTAGAGTCAGACCACTGCTCTCACATACAATGCAGTGGTCTGTTTGTCCAGCAGTCCAACACATTCCCTGCACACTGCTACAAATAAAGTATAACTAAAGGCAACATTTTTATTTAGATTTAGATAGAGAGGTTAGAACCACTATCAGGTTTTATTGCTATCTGTGTCCCTTGTAGGGAGATTTCTCAAATTGTCCTGATCACCAATGTCACTAGGACTGAAAGTCTGAAAGTGAGGAAAATTTAAAAATTTTGAGTTGCCCCAGAACAGGTATAGAGGGAAAAATCTTCCAATGAGGCACTTGTTTCACTGACACCTCTGCAAGAGTGGATTTCCATCATGTTGAAAAGGTATCACCTTACTTTCTGTTGAGTCTACAGGACAGAAAGTGAAGGGAAATGTCTCTAATTAAACACAGATAGCAAAAAATAAAAAAAATAAAAAAAAAACATTGGCTCTAGAGAAAAATTAAAAAAAAAAGCTTTAGATATACTTTGACAGTGCTTACACTTTCTGTGCAGGGAGGCATTTTGGACCACTAGAGAGTCAGGCCACTGTTTTGTGCCCGAGAGCAGCAATCTGACTGTCCAGATTGCAGCATAAACCTCATCCATATTTATTACTGCATAGGCAGCCTAGCTGCTTTACAGTGATAAATGGTTTAATTGAGCTTCAATGGGTGTGAGTATTATAAGCAGAAATCTGGGAGATGGGTTTGACTTTAGGCATCATTGGTGTAAAGGTAAATGTAGATGCATTTGTCTTTTTATATACTAGAGTAAAGCAAATGTCATGTTTTTATTTATTTTTCAAATTAGAGTCTTGGAGGTGAAATTTTGGATCGTGTTTTGGTAAGGGCCATTTATAGATGAATTACAGCTATATGCTTTATTGATTTTTTAACATTCGCTATAAAAAGTACTATATCTTCATTTTCTTAGCGTGACCTAGGACTTGCAGAAACCAGACCAGTCCACACTGTGGCCTAGAGAAAAAAGAAACACATGTAAGTATTTGTAAAATTTTGCATTAATAATTGCAGAATAATTTCATGAAAAAATGTAACATGTTAGTTCATTTAACTTACAAATATCTCAACGCAGCTATTATGTAGCAATAAACACTCATGTAGAATAAGTGCTCTGGCAAAATGGAGCTCAGTCCTAGAATGTTCTGACAAATAACCATCCTCACTACATTTGTTTTTATCTTGACTGCACCGAATTGCCTCATCTTCTGGAAATATGCAATCAAGGAATATTACTTATGTGAATATGGCAAGATTTTTGTTTTTTAAAATGCACTGGATGGTAAAGTTGTAAGGAAACATGATATTAAATGTGCAGTGAAAAGAATCCTGTAGTGAGAGAAGCATGGGGTCTACCACTAAATGATATTGATCAATAACTTGCCTTTTGTATTCTCTTATAGGAAAAGATTGCCTGAGTTTGCCAATTCATCGCAGTGTAATCACATTTGTTTTAATATTTTTTTGTTCATATATTCACCAAATAAAAATAAACAAGATGTGTGTTTGAATTTGCACTTATTTCCTCTTTTGTTTGAAGTGTATGAAAATATTACACTGACCTGTAAGAATGGCACATGTGGGTTTATTTAATTAGACAAGTAAATGCAATAGTGGTTTTCAAAGTGCAGTGACCTATAGCAATCAATCAGAATCTTTTTCTTAGCAAGTTTAAAGTCATGGATGCTGATGCATAGTACATAATCTGCAGAAGGTAACTATACTGCATACAGAAAGCAAAGATTTGTAGACAACACATGGACAAAGAAATGCAAAAATTGTGGATAAATATTAAGACCAACCAACGAGCTTAACTAGTTAAACAATATGGAAATGTAAGGCTGTCCTTAGTTTCCTCAGAAATATGGATGAACAAAAATGTCCATTAATTAAATCATATATAAACTCAAGAAAAAAATGTAATAAATTGTTTACCAGTTCTTAGATGTGGTGTCTGCAGTCATTTTTTTTTCTTTTTTCCTTTTTATATTCCACACTTTCTGTTCTAGGGTGACAACACGCAATCACAGTTCTGTTTTTATAGACTCTGGTAGAAAGATAACACTGTGAAGAGATAACACTGCAAAGTTTACAGAACATAGGAATGCATGGGATTTCTGGCAGAATCAATAGTTATTTTTTATCCTTATATTATATACTGGGACACAGCAACACAAGTAAATACCTTTATTTGTCACAAATCTAGAATAAATCGAACACTAAAAACATCAAACAATAGAATACATAAAAACATGAAAAACACAATACTCTATTGATATGGATCCACTATTGGAAAATAATTATTGCTTAGTCACATGAATATTGATACCCAAAATCCAAATATCAATGCCTTTTTGAGCAAGGAGTAGTGCTCCACAAAAATACATCTGTCCTGAATGGGAACGTCACACTTGCAAATCGATCTGTGAATGGTAATACCATGCTGAGAGCCATTCTCGTTTTATTTCCTTTGATTTTATCTGAACCAGGAGTATTTTTAGTGTTTTGACACACTCTTTCACATCCTTTTTTAAGATTTTATGGGACATATTTATGAACGTCAGATGTTAGTTTCACAGATGATCCGCTTCCTGTCCTGATTGGCCGGGAGGAGAAGCAGGAAGACAATAACGAATGTTGATTCGCTATTGTCACAGGTGGGTGGGCTCAGGGCGCAGTGCTCTGTGCCCCGAGCCCACCCTTTTTTAAGCCAATTGCAGCCACCGACTTTAATCATGTGCTTTGCAAAAAAAAAAATGGTAGAATTTATATGCGTCTAGCTCCCCGCATGGAGATTAGGAGCTGGGCACACAGAGATTAGGTGGGTGGTGCCCCTGCACACCTTAAGGATGGGTCGCCACTGGTTAAAGCGGACCTTTACCTATAACAGTTTGATAACAATTAGAGCCGCAAGGATGTGGAACTCCTTTTCACAATCAGTGGTGTCAATCTAAAACACTCTTAGATGGTCATCTCAGCCAATGTAATATACAGGGATATGGGAAATGGTATTGACAGAAAATAAACACATGCACATACACACACCTACACTTAGTTGAACTGGATGGACTAGAGTCTTTATTCAACCTTACAAACAATGAATCTATGAAACCTTTGAAACAATTAATGTTCTCTAACAAAATAACATACATTGTATAGTGATAATTATACTCAAAATTAGTGTGTGCTGTAAATTGCCGCCAGCTTTGCTGTTTTTTCTTCCTGGAGGCTGCCATTTTGGTAAAGCCTTGAGTAGTCACTTCCTTACTGGAAACTTCCCCCTTCTCCTTGGTCTCAAAAACATGATGTCACTTTCTGTAATTTAAAGATGTACATTCCCAGCCTTGATCGTATGTCTTGGCTCAGCTAGAAAGGAAGGCTCACAGAAGCTCCATAGAGCTGATATTCACAAGCTGCCATGAAGGGAAGGAGAGAATATCAGGGAGAAAATATAAGAGACTGTCCTTGTAAATTTAACTATTTTGTGTTTCCCTGATTGCAGTGTTTGTCCTGTCACCTCTTCTGCTTTCCTTTTCTCCTTCCCTAATCCATGTTCCCTCAGCACAGCCTGTGTCATTCCTGTTGCTTTCTTCCCCCTTCAGCTGCAGTAAATCCTAAAGCTGTCAGCTGACCGGCCTCTAGTGGCTCTGATTTTAGGCACAGTGCCAGGAACAAAGAGCAACTGAGTATGTGCAGAGCAGGGTGATATAGTGCATTACTGAATTTTAAATAGCGTTTTTAATGTTTTTAATAGCTATAGCTGCATAAGGGGCCAGCCTGAAATGATCTATCAGGACCTGATTTTTCTCAGATTTTTTTTTATTTTAATTATCTTTATTATTATAATTATTATTCCATTTAAACATCAACAAATAAAAAAGTACATTCTGATGTTATCAGTGATTCACCACTGATTCACTGATGATTACTATGGATCTCCATCAAACTCAACCTTACTTCCTTATATTTCCTTACTCTTGTATATTTGTCACAGTGCAACTGAGCACTTAAAGTTGAATTCCTTATATTCCGTCATCACCATTTGTCAATGGACTCAGGGTTAAAAAATGTTATCATTACTAGTGTTGAGCAAACCAGAACTGTAAAGCTCGGGTCCATACCGAACTTTGGGGTGTCCGGGACCTGGACCCGAACCCGGACATTTCAAAAAACGTTCGGGTTCTGGGTTCTGGTCAACAAGCGTTTCATTAGTTTGCCCTTAGAAGCCATCACAGCCATGCCTACTAATGGCATGGCTGTGAATGGCCAGTGTATCATGTGACCCAGCCTTTTTATAAGCTGGAGTCACTTGGTGCTGCAGTCACATGCTCTCTGAGACTCTGACTAGTGTAGGGAGAGGAAGCTGCCGGTGCTGTGAGGGACAGATTGCAGATATTTTCACATCTCATCCTGCATCCTGAGATTACTACTACTGCTGCTCTGAGGGACAGATTGCAGATCTCACTCTGCATTACACAACGTTCTGATTCTGGACTAATTAGAGATTTCTCATCCTGCTGCTTTGAGTGATAGATTGCAGATCTCACCCTGCATTACAGAATGATCTGACTGCACTAGGTAGAGGCTTCTGCTTAGAGGGACAGATTATTGTTCTAAAATAATCTCCTAGTTCTATAGGGGGAGGTTCCAGCTGTTGCTTAGAGGGACAGATTATTGTTCAAAAATCATCGCCTACTCCTATAGGGCCAGGTTCCAGCTGTTGCTGTAAGGGACAGATTATTGTTCAAAAATCATTGCCTACTCCTATAGGGCCAGGTTCCAGCTGTAGCTTAGAGGGACAGATTATTGTTCAAAAATCATCGCCTACTCCTATAGGGCCAGGTTCCAGCTGTTGCTGGAAGGGACAGATTATTGTTCAAAAATCATCTCCTAGTTCTAAAGGGAGAGGTTCCAGCTGCTCCTGTAAGAGTCAGATTATTGTTCAAAAATCATCGCCTACTCCTATAGGGCCAGGTTCCAGCTTTTGCTGTAAGGGACAGATTATTGTTCAAAAATCATTGCCTACTCCTATAGGGCCAGGTTCCAGCTGTTGCTGTAAGGGACAGGAGATTCGTTGTCGACCTTGGACCGGGATTTCCTCATCCGCTACTAAAAACTTGTTATTAGACAGGGAATGTCGTTGTCGACCTTGGACCGGGATATCCTCATCC
>BLSH010380177.1:389423-407444 GCA_018402905.1 Glandirana rugosa
AGAGATTTCTCATACTGCTGCTTTGAGTGACAGATTGCAGATCTCACCCTGCATTACAGAACGATCTGACTGCACTAGGTAGAGGCTTCTGCTTAAAGGGACAGATTATTGGTCAAAAATCATCGCCTACTCCTATAGGGCCAGGTTCCAGCTGTTGCTTAGAGGGACAGATTATTGTTCAAAAATCATCGCCTACTCCTATAGGGCCAGGTTCCAGCTGTTGGTGTGAGCGGTGCATTTCTTGCACCAAAATTAAAAGTGTGTCTACGTTGGTGTTTTCCAAAAAAAAAAAAGAAGGCATTTATTGGTATTAATAAATACTTAAATAGGGCTACATAGTACATTTGCGGGCACAATGAGGAGAGCATCAAATAAGGGACGTGGTCATGGTGCTGCTGGTGATGCTGGTGCTGCTGGTTTTTATCATGTTAGTGAAGCTCCTGTTGGAAGGAGAGGATGTGGTCAATGTGTGCCAGCTACACGCACAAGTGAAACACCTTCCTCAGGTAGCCAACAGAACCTTGACCGTTATATATTAGGCCCGAATGCCGCTCAACGAATGGTGAGGCCAGAACAAGTACAGGCGATAGTAGATTGGGTGGCTGACAATGCCTCCAGTTCCTTCACATTGTCTCCCTCCCGGTCCCTTGATGAAAGCTCAGAGTTGGCACCTGAACCCCATGGTCATCTGTCTTTCACCTCAGGCCCTTGTAAATTAGCCAAGCAGTCTGAGCCCCAAGTCATGCAAGAGACTCTTATGCTTTTTGATGACTCTCCTGGTGTGCTTTCCGTGGGCCATCCACATAGCGCAACCCCAGAAGTGGAAGAAATTGAGTGCACCGATGCCCAACCACTTCTGTTGCAGGATGAGGACATGGAAACACCAGCGCATCACGTCTCTGATGATGACGAAACCCAGGTGCCAGCTGCTGCAGCTTTCCTCAGTGTGCAGACTGACAAGGAGGGCAGTGGTGAAGGGTGGGAGGAAGATGATGTGGAGGAGGATGATGAGGTCCTAGACCCCACATGGACTGAGGGTCATGCAAGTGACGTGTGCAGTTTGGAGGAAGAGGTGGTGGTGGCACAGTGGCACCAGCACAGCAAAAGAGGATGCAGGTTGCAAAAGCGGAGCAAGCGTCCCCTGGACAGTAGGCCTGCTACTACCCACCGCACCCAGGGACCAAAGGCAGCTCAAAGGCGTTCCCCCGCGTGGTAGTTCTTCAGACAATGTGCTGATGACAAGACACAAGTGGTTTGCAAGCTGTGCAATGATAGCCTGAGCTGGGGCATAAATGTTCTAAACCTGACCACAACCTGCATGATCAGGCATCTAAATTCAAGGCACAAGCTGCATTGGAATAATTACCTCAAAATCCAAGAAAGGTCTCGGCCTCCTCCTGCTTCCTCTTCTTCTGCTGCCTCTGCCTCTTCCTCCACCTCTACCGAGACAGTGTCACCTGCCACCCAGCAAACAGACGATATGACAGCAACGCCACCATGTCCGCCACCGTTCCCAAGCATTTCCACACCATGGTCCCATGGAAGCTTACAGCTCTCCATCTCCCAAACACTGGAGAGAAAGAGGAAGTAGCCCCCTACCCACCCGCGATCCCTGACCCTGATAGCCAGCATTTCTTAATTGCTGGCCTTTGAAATGCTGTCATTCCGTTTGGTGGACATGGACAGTTTCAAAAACCTGATGGCGGTGGCTATCCCACAGTACATGGTTCCCAGCCGCCACTACTTTTCCAGACGAGCCATCCCTTCCCTGCACAAACAAGTCGGGGACAAGATCAAGTGTGCACTGCGCAACGCCATCTGTGGCAAGGTCCACATAACCACTGATACCTGGACCAGTAAGCACGGGCAGGGGCGCTATATCTCGCTAACTGCACACTGGGCAAATGTAGTGGCGGGTGGGCCTGAGCCGGCTAGCCATTTGGCGCATGTCCTTCCACCACAGAGGATTGCAGGGCATTTCTCTTTGCCTCCTGTTGTCACCTCCCCTACTGCGCTTCCTCCTCCTCGACCACCTACTCATCCGCTCAGCGTAACACCTTCACCACCAACATCAGCACATCCAGGGGGAAATTACAGCAGTCTGTTTTAAAACTGATATGTTTGGGGGATAAACCCCACACTGCGCAGGAGCTGTGGACGGGCATTGAACAACAGACCAATGAGTGGTTGTTGCCACTGAGCCTCAAGCCCGGCCTGGTGGTGTGCGACAATGGCCGAAATCTCATAGCGGCTCTGGGCCTAGCCCGTTTGACGCACATCCCTAGCCTGGCGCATGTGCTGAATTTGGTGGTACAGAATTTTCTAAAAAAACTACCCGGATATGTTAGAGCTGCTGCAGAAAGTGCGGGCCGTCTGTGCGCACTTTCTGCATTCTCACCCTGCTGCTGCTCGCCTGTCTGTGCTGCATCGGAACTTCGGCCTTCCCGCTCACCGCCTCCTATGCGACGTGCCCACAAGGTGGAACTCCACCTTGCACATGCTGGAGAGACTGTGCGAGCAGCAGCACGCAATAGTGGAGTTTCAGCTGCAGCACGCACGGGTCAGTCGCTCTGCAGAGCAGCAACACTTCACCACCAACGAGTGGGCCTCCATGCGAGACCTGTGTGGCGTATTGCGGTGTTTAGAGTACTCCACCAACATGGCCAGTGCCAATGACGCTGTTATCAGCGTTACTATCCCACTTCTATGTCTCCTTGAAGTAACACTTCGGACCATGATGGAAGAGGATGTGGCACAGGAGGATGAGGAGGAGGAAGAGGGGTCATTTCCACTGTTATCAGGCCAGTCATTCGCAAGTGGCTCGGAGGGTGGGTTCCTGCACCAGCATAGGCCAGGTCAAAAATATTCAAGCCAGGGCACAGTTCTGGAGGACGAGGAAGATCATGAGGAGGAGGAGGAGGGGGAACCGCAGCAGGGTGGCACCCAACGCAGCTCGTGGGCATCACTGGAGCGTGGCTGGGGGACATGGAGGACACAGATGATATACCTCTCACAGAGGACAGCTTGTCTTTGCCTCTGGGCAGCCTGGCACACATGGCCGACTACATGCTGCAGTGCCTGCGCAACGACAGCCGAGTTGCCCACATTGTAACATTTGCTGATTACTGGATGGCCACCCTACTGGATCCCCGTTACAAGGACAACCTGCCGTCCTTAATTCCCTCACTGGAGCGCGAGAGGAAGATGCGCGCAGTGGTAGAAGCGCTGCTGAGGGCATTCCCAAATGACACCAGGGGCTCAGTGGAAGCACAAGGTGAAGGCAGAGGAGGAGGGAGAGGCCGTCAACGCAGCTGTGCCACCGCCAGCACCTCAGAAGGCAGGGTTAGCATGGCCAAAATGTGGCAAAACAGCACCACCAGCCGATAGACAACGTCTTAGAAGGAGGCAGCATTTCAGTAACACGGTGGAAGAGTATGTGTACACACGCCTACACGTACTGACTGATGGGTCTGCCCCATTCAACTTCTGGGTCTCCAAATTGGCCACATGGCCTGAGCTTGCCGTTTATGCCTTGGAGGTGCTGGCCTGCCCTGCAGCCAGTGTATTGTCTGAACGTGTGTTTAGTACGGCAGGGGGCGTTATCATAGCCAACGTGAACAAGCTAGCGTTTATTAAAATGAACCAGGCATGGATCCCACAAGACTTGTCTCCGGACTCACACAGCCATTCGTATACTTGTTTTTTTGAATATGCCTCAATATTTTGGGGGCTACCCCAATTATAAACAAAAAAAACCAACAAAAAACAGTGTTGGCTACCTCCTACTCCTCCACCACTGCCACTTCCACCTACACTGCCACGGTCACGGCCTAGTCAACCTTTAGGCTCCTACTCCACATACACCCCCCTTCCCATTTTTTTTATTTGATACTAATTTATTTTCCCTATCCCCATTTATTTTTGTAGGGCACTTGCCCTACTCTTACCCCCATTTTACTTCCTTTTGAAGCCCTCTAGCACTTGCCAGGACTTTGTTACAGCCATTTTTGTGCCTAAAAGTTTGGGTCCCCATTGACTTCAATGGGGTTCGGGGTCCGGGATAACGTTCGGGTCGAGTTCGGTACCAAATCCAGACTTTTTCCCGAAGTTCGGCCGAACCCACCGAACCCGAACATCCGGGGGTTCGATCAACTCTAATCATTACTGAAAATAACAGAAGTGAATACGGACAGCTTCTGAAAATATCCAAATGTCCTCAAACTGCTACCTAAAAACACTTACTATCATTACCCAAATAAAATCTAAACAGTATTTGCAAGACATAAGGGTTGATTTGTTAAAATGGGAGAGTGCAAACTCTGGTGCAGCTATACATGATAGCCAATCAACTTCTAGCTCCAGCTTTTTCATAAATGATAAAAGCTGGAGCTAAAAGTTGATTGGCTATCATGTATAGCTTTGACAAAAAACATGTAAGCTGATTTTCGGCACAAAAATGACTGTAAAAGAGTCCTGGAAACTGCTAGAGGGCTGCAAAATGCTTTTAGAACAATATTTTGCCTTTACAGCAACAGCAGGAACTTGACCCTATAGAACTAGGAGATAATTTTAGAACAATAATCTGTCCCTCTAAGCAGTAGACTCTACCTAGTCCAGTCAGATCTTTCTGTAATTCAGGATGAGATCTGCAATCTGTCCCTAAAAGTAGTAGTAGTAATCTCTACCTATCTATCGGCAATCTGTCCCTAAAAGCAGTAGTGGTAGTAATCTCTACCTATCTATCTATCTGAAATCTGTCCCTCACAGCATCGGCAGCATCCTCTCCCTACACTACCCAGAGAGCATGTGACATGCAGCACTGTGACTCCAGCCTCATATAGAGGCTGGGTCACATGATGCACTGGCCAATCACAGCCATGCCATTAGTAGGCATGATGGCTTCTAGGAAAAACCAGTGAAACGCTTGTTGATTGGCTGCCCTGCAGCTATTCAACATGCGTGATCAAATACCCGAACCCAGAACTCGAACCCAAACTTTTTTTCAAATGTCCAGGTTCGGGTTCGGGTCACGGACACCCCAAAGTTCGGTACAAACCCAAACTTTACAGTTTGGGTTCACTCAACTCTAGCCCTAAACTCATAAGTAGGCAGCGAAGTGCGGGCACGTCACTTTGCCTACAGTGACCGCCTATCTGCAGCATATTGTGGGTGGTCGTTAAAACTACATTTGAAAAGTAAGGGTTGCTTTGGTTTACAAAGGCTCTTCTACATCCATCATCAGCTTAAAGGGCTTTAAGTAGCAAGCAAAGTTCAAGCAAAACTCTAAAACAAATCAGAAGTGTAGGCCACAACCTATTACTTGGGGGTCTATTTATAAAAGATTCACTGTGCATCAGCCTTTCTGAATAATCCCCACAATGTCTCTAGTATGTTTATTTGTTTTTCTGCTCCATCTAGTGGCAATAATGCAGTATTTTTTTGACGCACATACTAAAGAAACATATTGGACACATTTCAAGAATTATTTGTAATAGCTGGGTGAATGCTGAATCATTTGCACAGTGATTTTATTTAAAAAAATACACTTTGGTGTGTCTGTCTTCTAAAATATGTTTAGGGATTATTAAAATTCCACCCAGATATTGAGGCACAATTGGGCACATTTTCATGTGGGGGATGCGCATAGTGCGAGTACATGGACAGACGCACTTATATTATGTTACCTAATGATCAAGTTTTTCGCACCATACATTATGTGAACTGTAACACTCCTGGCATAGTGTACCTGCTTTCATGTGAATATGGGTGCTACTATGTCGGGAAGACCATCAATACATTTTGGAAGCAAATTTACCAACACCTTTCCAGTATATGTAAACATGACCCAGAGACCATCCTGGGTCGACACATGGCACTTGTCCACGGTAATTTCACTCCTAGGGTCTACTTTCTGGGACTTGACAGGGTCCACTTCAATTTCAGAGAAGGCAATTTTAACAAGCGCCTCCTACAATGTGAATTGAGGTGGATATTCAATCTACAGATGAGCTCTCCCCCGGCCTTAATGAGGCACTAAACTTCAAATCCTTTCTTCCAGGTTTTGTGTCAGGGGGTTGTGAACTCAACTTGTAACCCTCTGGTTGGCCTTCTGATGCATATGTCATAATCTTGTTGCAATTAAAATTTCCATTCTACTCCCCCACTAAGTGGCATTTCCAGCTTTCTTTTTGCCTTTCGACATATAATTGTCACTGTTCATTTTCATTACCATTCCACTAACCTTTTTATAATTTTTTCCTATTTTCTCATTTGTATCAACAGTACCACTCTCACCATGTTTTCTTTCTATTTATTTATTATTATTTTTTTGTTTGTTTGCTGTATCGCCCTGCCATCATGTGTGTGCCTGTCATATGCAATGTGGCTGGATTTCCTATTGTTTGGGCCAAGGTGGAAGCAGTACCATCGCCGCCCACTGTGTGTCGCTAGCGTGCTCTTCTGGGCCGTATGCATGTGCCACCCGGTGGGTAAGCTCCACCAGGTGGGTGGGAACTGGCTGTCGGCACTTTTCTCCGGCTGTCTCCATGGCTCACAATGGTAGGAGCATTCTCTTGCTCCCCTTCCTGTATGTGGTGAGGGCTCTTCCACTGACGATGCGCCAACATGTGATGTCATCCCGCACTGTGGGTGGGGCTATGCGGCTTACCGACATCTCGGGGAAGCATCCAGTGTTAGGCAGGGATGGCTGCATGCCTGTCCCTTTCCCGTATGGTCAGCACCGCCCCCATTGGAGGATTGGCATTCGAGCATCCCTCTCTGTGAGACACATGCTATTCAGACCACCAGCAGGTACTAATTAGACTGGAGACAGCACATCCTGGGGGGGACTTTCTTTCTTTCTTCCCCCGGTTATGACCTCTTTTTGCTTGAATCTTGTATATACCCATTTGATTGTGTACCCTTATATTATTATGAGGTTCATTCTACTCATGGCAGTTTGTTACTTTTGGTTGCAGATTCTGTGACCCTTCTTTGCTGATGACGCCACTGGGCACTTCTTGCGGTTGCACATGTTTGGTCACTTGGGGTGCTCCCTGGCTTCTGCAGTGCTCGGTGTGGATTGCTGTGATTGTCTCCAGGGCCCAACCTTCATCTGCATTGCTTGATTGGTGTGCACATGCTGCATGGTTCATCTGTAAGTGGACATTAAACCTTGGATGTCATGCACCTGTGTGCAAACTATACTAATACTGTATTTATACTGTGTGCAATATGACTCTTTAGCTATTTTGTTTGTATTTCAGAAATTAATATATTATTAGATCCTTACTGTAGTCCCCTGAAGAAGGATAACACACAGTTGATTCCGAAACATGTTGGGAAAATCAAGATGTTCACCCCACTGGCCCCTGCATCACTGTGGCAGTGTATGGGTACACTTGATGTTACAGGGTCTATTCATTTGTACACTGTATACAGCACTTTACATGTTTTTATTGTTGTACATACTGTGCACCTATCATTCCAGAGGGTATATCCCTCTGGTTTTTTATTATTGTTAATACCAAATAACATTTTAATACTATTTTTATAGTAAAGGAAGTGCCATGATAGAAAAAATAATGGGGAAAGAGGAGGGGAGTGTACCTATGTCCAAATATATGTAATTGTATGCAAAATGTTTTAGAGGCTGGAACGGACTTTCATGATACCATAAACACTTGGGATAGACAGTCTGAATATACAATTCAACTTTTATTGTGCAAAGAATAAAATTACATTAACTTAAAATAGCACAAAATTGTGACAAAACACATTAAGTAGTACATGTAGCTCTGACAATCACGGTTAAGGTGATATAAAGATTTTCTATACCATCTGTATATGTGCGCTACATGTTTCCTTTTTCAGGAGTTTATATAGGGAGGCATAGAGTACTAGAGCATATGCCACCAAACTACAAGTAAAGAGAAAACGCATTAGTTATCACTAGAGTTGAGCGGACACGTGGATGTTCGGGTTCGGCGAGTTCGGCAGAACTTCGCGAAAAAGTCCGGGTTAGGTACCGAACTTGACCCGAACTTTACCCCGGACCCTGAACCCCATTGAATTCAATGGGGACCCAAACTTTTCGGCACAAAAATGGCTGTGAAAAAGTCCTGGCAAGTGATAGAGGGCTGCAAAAGGAAGTAAAATGGGGGTAAGAGTAGGACAAGTGCCCTACAAAAAAATGGGGATAGGGAAAATAACTTAAAATCAAATTAAAAAATAAAAATGGGAAGGGGGGTGGATGTGGAGTAGGAGCCTAGAGGTTGACTAGGCCGTGACCGTGGCAGTGTAGGTATTTCCTATAGGGTCAGGTTCCTGCTGTTGCTGTAAGGGACAGATTATTGTTCTAAAATCATCGCCTACTCCTATAGGGTCAGGTTCCTGCTGTTGCTGTAAGGGACAGATTATTGTTCTAAAATCATCTCCTACTCCTATAGGGTCAGGTTCCTGCTGTTGCTGTAAAGGACAGATTATTGTTCTAAAATCATCGCCTACTCCTATAGGGTCCCGTTCCTGCTGTTGCTGTAAGAGACAGATTATTGTTCTAAAATCATCGCCTACTCCTATAGGGTCAGGTTCCTGCTGTTGCTGTAAGGGACAGATTATTGTTCTAAAATCATAGCCTACTCCTATAGGGTCAGGTTCCTGCTGTTGCTGTAAGGGACAGATTATTGTTCTAAAATCATTGCCTACTCCTATAGGGTCAGGTTCCTGCTGTTGCTGTAAGGGACAGATTGTTCAAAAATCATCTCCTAGTTCCAAAGGGAGAGTTTCCAGCTGTTGCTTAGAGGGACAGATTATTGTTCAAAAATCATTGCCTACTCCTATAGGGTCAGATACCTGCTGGTCCTGTAAGGGATAGATTATTGTTCTAAAATCATCGGCTACTCCTATAGGGTCAGGTTCCTGCTGTTGCTGTAAGGGACAGATTATTGTTCTATAATCATCTCCTAGTTCTAAAGGGAGAGGTTCCTGCTGGTGCTGTAAGGGACAGATTATTGTTCTAAAATCATCCCCTAGGTCTAAAGGGAGAGGTTCCTGCTGTTGCTGTAAGGGACAGATTAAAAGAAGATCAAGATAGCCCGTCACCAGCACCAAACACACTGTCTCTTACCAGAGCCACAGGACCCTTGTTACAGGGGTCAGATACACCTTCTGGCAAGAGAAATCCAGGTCAACAAGTATCTGAGTGGTAGTCAGTGGTCATCAGAATTGAACATTCATTCCCAGCGTCACCTCATCCTCGGCATATGGAATGATAACAGAGGGGGAGACTCATGGTGCAGTAACTAAAACCAGGCTTTATTCTCACAAACGGTTATAAACACTTACATTATGAATGATGATAAACGAATGTATCGGCTCACATAGAGCTACATCGGCTATTAGCATAGATTCCCGCTATCAAGATGGCCACCGCGTCCTTGCCCTCACTCCCGCGTGTCGTCCTAAGCTCCTCCCGACGCGTTTCGTCACAGATTGATGTTGTCAGGGGCATGGCCTAGGACGAACGTTCAAGCGTTATATAGGCTTGTACGAACGTGACACGCCTATATAACGCTTGAACGTTCATCCTAAACCACGCCCCTGATGACGTTAATCTGTGACAAAACGCGTCGGGAGGAGCTTAGGACGACACGCGGGAGTGAGGGCAAGGATGCGGTGGCCATCTTGATAGCGGGAATCTATGCTAATAGCCGATGTAGCTCTATGTGAGCCAATACGTTCGTTTATCATCATTCCTAATGTAAGTGTTTATAACCGTTTGTGAGAATAAAGCCTGGTTTTAGTTACTGCACCATGAGTCTCCCCCTCTGTTATCACTCCATATGCCGAGGATGTGGTGACGCTTGTAATCAAGGTTCAATTCTGATGACCACTGACTACCACTCAGATACTTGTTGACCTGGATTTCTCTTGCCAAAAGGTGTATCTGACCCCTGTAACAAGGGTCCTGTGGCTCTGGTAAGAGACAGTGTGTTTGGTGCTGGTGACGGGCTATCTTGATCTTCTTTTCATCTGTATTTTCAAGAGTGACTTTTATGAACTGAATTCTATTGAGATTGAGTTTTTAGCGCTGCACCTTTACCTTCTATGTTTTTGGATATTGTTGAAATTTGCAATATTGTGCTAGAAGCTGTTTTTATGTTATTTTCTTTCCCTTCCACGCAGCAGTACATTTATCATATTTATTTTTGTATAATACACTGATCACAAATCTTTTATATCACCTTAACCGTGATTGTCAGAGCCACATGTACTACCTAATGTGGTTTGTCACAATTTTGTGCTATTTTAAATTAATGTAATTTTATTCTTTGTACAATAAAAGTTGAATTTTATATCCAGACTGTCTATCCCAAGTGTTTATGGTACCATGAAAGTCCATTCCAGCCTCTAAAACATTTTGCATACAAATACTATTTTTATGATAATTACTCTTGTGATACATTATTTTGCCTTAAAGTCCAAAGGTTTTTTTTTTTTTGTTTCAGCACACTGTGTTGATTCTCTCTTCTGATATTCAGGATAATGACAGGGCAGCAACAGTCAAGTAAAGTAAAGCTAAATAAAGTGCTGAATATTTTTTCTCAGAAGTAGAAATGCACAGTTAAAAAGAAATTCACCACCCCAATGAAATATTCATTCTTTTACTTTTGTGCTGCACTGACATACTCAAGTCCAGTGGATCCAGTGCTACACTCTTGCAATGTTGTTTTGCTACACAAGTCTGTTTACATTTTGTTTTATAAATGGAGGATAATAAAATCTTCTGGGATACTACTGACACATATCTTAGGATATTACTTTCCTCCATTCATAGGAGAACATGTTAATATACACGGGGCCAGATCTCTGTCTGTACATGTCCAAGATCAGGTGCTGCCTCTGTTTTCATAAATGGAAAGTAATGCCTTCTGGAATATGTGACATTAGTATCCCAGGAGGCAGCAGTGAAATGCCATTCTTGCAGAGGCAAGAATGGTGGCCGGAGGCAGTCCAGCAGCAAGAACAAAAAGAAAAAAAAAGCTTAAAAATATTACAAATAAAGGTCAACTTCTGTAATAAGTGGGGAGGGAAAGACTAGACTGGTGGAAAGTTACATTCTTGAGTGAAAATACTTTTAACCTGGGCAATTCAAACAAAAGGCATGATAAAAAGAGAAAATTAGAGGTTACCTTCAAGAAAACTGCATATAAAAAAGTATAGATCAAGATATATAAACTGTAATCTTAATCTGTAACTATAATCCAACATAGCTGATCACTATCTTTTCTATGATAGATTGGCTATTGGAGTGTGTGCCAGATGTGTGCAGAACAGAAAAATTTGTTTTGTTTCAGATAGATTTATTATGTTACTGATTTTGTTTTGTTATGAAATTCATTTAGTTTGGTTTCGGAATTAGTTTAGTTTAGTTTTCGTTAAATTTTGTTTCATTTTCTTTAAAATTCATTTTGTTTATTCATTTTCTAACGAATTCCAACATTTCAGATTGATTTGAATTGGGATCGGTTGAAATATGATTGTCCGATTCAAATTCTGTGTCAAGAATAGCTGGTTGTTAAGCAGTGGGCCGGAAAGCCGGCCGTCTGCACCCTTAAAAACCATGACTCATCATCTGTCAGCTGGATTCCCGACTGACAGATGAATGTAAAGAAAATAATGCCGGAATAGCCCGGCAATAGAAAAATGTCTTTAAAAAACGGCGTGGGGTCCCCCTCAGTCCATACCAGGCCTTCAGCGTCTGGATTTTAAGGGGAACCATGCTAAAAGGAAAAAAGAAAATGGCGTGGGCCCCCAATAAAATCCATAACAGACCCTTATCCCAGTGCCCCCCACCTCCTGATCCATTCCAGGCCACATGCCCTCAACATGGGGGGGTGCCCTGTTGATGGGGACAAGGGCTTCAACCCACAAATGTGGTCATTAATTGTGGGGGTCTTATCAGAGTCTGGAAGCCCCCTTTAACAAGGGGGCCCCCAGATCCTGCCCCCCCATGTGAATGATATCGGGTACATAGTACCCCTACACATTCACCAAAATGAGTCAAAAAGTAATAAAACCACAGAGACAGTTTTTGACAAATCCTTTAATAAAAATTAAAAAACAGTGTTCCCCCATCAAGCACGTCGTCCGTCACATCCGAAAAAGAAAAAAAAAGATGCTCCCGTCCTCACGAAGACTTGCTGCCTACTGCAGACTAAGCTGTATATCATTTCTTATATAGGTAAGGGGTAGGGCCACCTGGCTATGTCACCTGGTGGCACCACTCCCGTTTGATGTCACAGACTGGTGCATGCTGGGTCGTGATGTCAGAAGGGGTGGTGTCACCAGGTGAGTTAGCCAGGTGGCCTAGCTCCTTACCTATATGAGAAATGTCAAACAGAGGAGCCTGCAGTAAGCAGCCAGCTTTCGTGTCAGTGAGAGTGTCTATTTTTTTTTGGGGGTCGACGGGCAGCATGATTGACGATGGATTTACATCGGGGGACACTGGTTTTTATTTTTTAATAAAGGATTGGTCAAAAACTGTCTCTGTGTTTTTATTACTTTTTGACACTTTTTTGGTAAATGGGTAGGGGTATTATGTACCCAACACTCATTCACATGGGGGGGCCGGGACCTGGGGGGCCCCCTTGTTAAAGGAGGCTTCCAGATTTTGATAAGCCCTCTGCCCGCAGACCCACACAACCACCGGCGATGGTTGTGGGGATGAGGCCCATGCCATTTGTTAAACATTTTTTTATTGCCGGACAATGCCGGCATTCTTTTCTTTACATTCATCTGTCAGTGGGGAAGCCAGCTGACAGATGATGAGTCATGGTTGTTAACCACTTCAATACAGGACACTTATGCCCCCTTCCTGCCCAGACCAATTTTGAGCTTTCAGTGCTCTCACACTTTGAATGTCAATTACCCAGTCATGCAACACTGTACCCAAACAAATTTTTTTATCATTTTTTTCACACAAACAGAGCTTTCTTTTGGTGGTATTTAATCACCTCTGGGTTTTTTATTTTTTGTGACATAAGTGAAAAGAGAGCGAAAATTTTGAAAAAAAACAGTTAAGTTTCTATGATAACATTTTGCAAATAAGTCATTTTGTTCATAAATTTGGGCCAAAATTCATACTGCTACATATCTTTGGTAAAAATAACCCAAATTAGTGTATATTATTTGGTCTGTGTGAAAATTATAGAGTCTACAAGCTATGGTGGAATCATTGAAAATTAACCACACCTGATGCACTGACGGCCTATCTAATTTCTTGAGGCCCTGAAATGTCAGGAAAGTATAAATACCCCCTAAATGACCCCTTTTTAAAAAGTAGACATTCCAAGGTATTTAGTAAGAGGCATGGCGAGTTTTATGAAGTTGTATTTTTTCCCACAATTCTTGAGAAAATTAAGAAATTATTATTATTATTATTATTTTTACACAAAATTGCCATAACAGCAAGTTATTTCTCACACACAGCATATGCATACTTCCAATTACACCCCAAAATGCATTCTGCTACTCCTCCCCAGTATAGCGATACCACATGTGGGCAACTTTTTGACACCCTGGCCACATAGAGAGGTCCAACATATAGGGAGCACCATCAGGCGTTCTAGGAGCACAAATCATACATCTAATTTCCTAACGACCTATTACAATTTTCAAGGCCCTGAAGCACCCAGACAATGGAATTACCCACAAAATGACCCCATTTTGAAAAGCAAACACCCCAATGTATATTCTATGAGGCATTGTGAGTCTTTTGAATGGTTAATTTTTTTCCATAAGTCTTCAAAATACGTGGAAAAAAAACTCTTTTATTTTTACACAAAGTGGTCAATTTATAAGATATTTCTAACACATAGCATGTACATAGCAAAAATTAACCCCCAATGTATATTATGCTAGTCGTTCCGAGTATGGTGATACCACATGTGTGAGCCTGGCCACATAGAGAGGTCCAACATGCAGGGAGCACCGTCAAGGGTTCTAGGAGCATAAATTACACCTTAAATTTCCTAACAACCTATTACAATTTTGAAGGCCCTGGAGCACCAGGACAGTGGAATTACCCACAAAATGACCCCATTTTGGAAAGCAAACACCCCAACGTATATTCTATGAGGCATTATGAGTCTTTTGAATGGCTAATTGTTGTACGTAACAAAAATTATCCCCCAAAATACATTCTGCTGCTCATCTAGAGTATGGTGATACCACTTGTGTGAGACTTTTACTCAGCCTGGCCACATAGAGGTCCAACATGCAGAGAGCACAGTCAGGCGTTCTAGGAGCATAAATTACACATATAATTTCCTAACAACCTATTACACTTTTGAAGGCCCTGGAGCACCAGGACAATGGAATTACCCACAAAATTACCCCATTTTGGAAAGCAAACACTCCAACGTATATTCTATGAGGCATTATGAGTCTTTTCAACAGTTCATTTTTCTCCACAAGTCTTCGAAAAACATGGAAAGAAAATTAAAACACTTTTGTTTTTACACAATGTGGTCAATTTATAAGATATTTCTAACACATAGTATGTACATAGCAAAAATTACATTCTGTTACTCGTCTCAAGTATAGCAATACCCCATGTGTGAGACTTTTACACAGCCTGGCCACATACAGTGGTCCAACATTGAAGTAGTACCTTCAGGCGTTCTAGGAGCATAAATTACACATCTAATTTCATTCCTAACTATCACGCTTTTGAAGGTCCTGGAGCACTAGAACAGTGGAATTACCCACAAAATGACACCATTTTGGAAAGTAAACACCCCAATATATATTTTATGAGGCATGGGCTGGTCACAGGTACTCCGGTATTCTGATGGGCTGCAGATAGGTACTCAGGTACTCTGATGTGCTGGAGACAGGTGATCGGGTAATTTGATGGGCTGCAGATAGGTACTCGGGTACTCTGATGGGCTGGTGACAGGTACTCGGGTACTTTGATGGGCTGGTGACAGGTACTCAGGTACTCTGATGGGCTGGTGACAGGTACTCAGGTCTTTAGATGGGCTGGTGACAGGTACTCTGAAGGACTGGTGACAGGTACATGGATACTCAGATGGGCTGGTGACAGGTGCTTGGGTACTCTGATGGGCTGATAAAAGGTACTCGGGTACTCTTATGGGCAGGTGACAGGTACTTGGGTACTCTGATGGGTTGGTGACAGGTACTCGGGTACTCTAATGGGCTTGTAAAAGGTACCCAGGTACTCTGTTGGGCTGGTGACAGGCACTCAGGCACTCAGATGGGCTGGTGACAGGTACTCAGGTCTTTAGATGGGCTGGTGACAGGTACTCGGGTACTCAGATGGGCTGGTGACAGATACTCATATGGGGTGGTGACAGGTACTCAGGTACTCAGATGGGCTGGGGACAGGTACTCTGATACTCAGATGGGCTGGTGACTAATACTCAGATACTCAGATGGGCTGGTGATAGGTGCCCAGATGGGCTGGTGACAGGTGCTCGGGTACTCAGATGGGCTGGTGACAGGTACTCTGGTACTCGGATGGGCTGGTGACAGGTACTCAGGTACTCTGATGGGCTGGTAAAAGGTACTCAGGTACTCTGATGGGCTTGTGACAGGTACTCTGAAGGGCTGGTGACAGGTACACGGATACTCAGATGGGCTGGTGACAGGTACTCAGGTACTCAGATGGGCTGGTGACAGGTGCTTGGGTACTCTGATGGGCTGATAAAAGGTACTCAGGTACGCTGATGGGCTGGTGACAGGTACTCGGGTACTCTGATGGGCTGGTGACAGGTACTCAGATACTCAAATGGGCTGGTGACAGGTACTCGGGTACTCTGATGGGCTGATAAAAGGTACTCGGGTACTCTGATGGGCTTGTGACAAGTACTCTGAAGGGCTGGTGACAGGTACATGGATACTCAGATGGGCTGGAGACAGGTACTCAGATGGGCTGGTGACAGGTGCTTGGGTACTCTGATGGGCTGATAAAAGGTACTCAGCGAGCACCGTGCACAGGGACAGTACAGTGTGATTGTACACAGCCGGTCATGTGGTAAAAAGCCTGATTTTAGTGGCTCTTTACCCTGATCGGGGATGGGCTGTGTCCCAAAGACACGGCTGATCCCCGATCGCCATGCTGCGGGCCCCCGGGGGGCTCGCAGTAGCGGTGAAAACCTGAGGTCTTCATATGACGCCCACCCAGGATGGGAGATCCACCTTGCACCCATCATATGACAAACGCCGGAAAGGAAGTGGTTAAGCATTCTCGACCCGTTGCTTAACAACTAGCAATTCTTCACACAGAATTAGAATCGGTCAATCGTTTTTCCACCGATCCAAATTCGAATCATTCTGAAAAGTTGGAATTTTTAGGAAATGCATAAACAAAACAAATTTTAATGGATTTCAACAAAATTTGTTACTATTCGTTATTATTTCATTCAGAGATTCGGATACATCTGAAACTACGAATAACCAAAAATTTGTCCGAATTTGTATTCGGACTGAAACGAATTACACAAGTCTAGTGTGTTCACTGCTGGCACACGCAGGCATGAGAATGGTCTTTCAATTGTGCTGTGTCTATAGACTGCTTCAAGAATAAGAAGCTGTGTGTAGCTGTTAAACATTTGTATACAATAAGGAAGAAACAGAAAAAGCAAAACTGAGAGACACAAGAGCTTGTATTGTGATAATGTTAGTTGCCTGGCTGTTGCACTAACCCAAAGGATTACACATTTCTAAGTCTCTTATCTGGAACAAATATAGATTAGGAAACTCAGAGAAATGTAAGAAGTTTGTACTTGCATGTATGTTTCAAGTTGTGAATTCAAAGTACTCAAGTTAGAGGGTCAACATGACAGCTAGGCAGCCAGCAAAGAATAAAAAGATCAATATATGCATGCTTCATACTTTTTCTCACATGACAGCCTTAATTTAATGTATTTTTTTTGGTCCTGATAGTTCAATTGGATATATCAAATAATTGCTAACAAAGATATGCTGTTAAATGGCTCTGCTTTCCTAGGGGTAGGGTTATTTTGCTTTAAGATAACCATGACAGATAGATAAATAGATAGATAGATAGATAGATAGATAGATAGATAGATAGATAGATAGATAGATAGATAGATAGATAATGAATAGATAGATAGATAGACAATGAATAGAGATAGATAGATAGATAGATAGATAGATAGATAGATAGATAGATAGATAGATAGATAGATAGATAGATAGATAGATAGATAGATAGATAGATAGATAGATAGATAGATAATGAATAGATAGATAGATAGATAGATAGATAGATAGATAGATAGATAGATAGATAATATAATGAATAGATAGATAGATAGATAGATAGATAGATAGATAGATAGATAGATACATACATACATACATACATACATACATACATACATTTATTTATATTTCACAAAAACAACAAAGTGGAATTGTGTGTTTTTTATTTCACTTAATAACCTGATAAAAATGATCTTTCATCTAGTAACATTACTCCTATTTTCATCACAAGAGGATATTCTGTGTTTAACCACTTGCCGACCGCCGATCGGCATCTGACGGCGACAAAGTGGTTCGTTATCGCAAAACGCCGTCATACGACGGCGGCTGCGATAACGCGCACTGTGAGCGGTCTCGCCTCCAGGCACAAATGTATGTGCCTGGAGGCGAGTAAGCGAGGCCCCCCCGGTAGCGCCCATCGGCCGCCGTTAGCTTCGGCGGCGTGGGCGAGGGACCTGGGGGGGCCTGTGTCACTCGCGCGCCCGCGCGGAGGCCGCCGCGCGCGCGCGAGTGTCACGCGCAATAGCGTCGGCGGCAGCATACTGCCGCAAAACGCTATTGCTTGGTGAAACAGCGGCAGTCTACGGCTAGCCGCCAGCCGTTCACCAATTTGTGTCTTATAGGAGAACACTACTTTTATCCTCATTACAATGATCTACTTTCTAGTAAAAATAGTCCAATAATTCACTTTATTTTTTGTGTGTTAAGGTG
>BLSH010380177.1:407454-423682 GCA_018402905.1 Glandirana rugosa
ATCGCAGATCACCGCCATTTTTAGTAAAAAATAAAAAAAAAATAAAAACCCCAGAAATGAATTCTCACCATCCGTAAACGCGACCACTTTTGCGCAAACCAATCAATAAACGCCGATTGCGATTTTTTTTATCGCAAATATGAGGAAGAATATAAATCGGCCAAAACCGGTGAAAAAAAATGTTTTTTTATATTTTTTTTTTTGGATTTGTATTCTAGCAAAAAGTAAGAAATTTGGGTTTTTTTGCAAAATTGTCGCTCTTCTTTTGTTTATAGCGGCGATCAGAAATGACGCAGAGGTGATCAAATACCACCAAAAGAAAGCTCTATTTGTGGGAAAAAAAGGACGCAAATTTCGTTTGGGTACAACGCCGCACGACCGCGCAATTGTCAGTTAAAGCGACGCAGCGCCGAATCGCAAAAAGGGCTCCGGTCCTAAAGCTGGAAATCCTTCCGGGGCTGAAGTGGTTAATCTGCAATTTTCACAAGATGTTTCTTCATATCCTGTTATCGCCCAAAACACCTAAATACATAATGGGAATAATGCAAAGTGAAGTTAAATGTATTACATTTTAGTAAAGAGCACTGAGAGTATGAAGCATACTTCTATGCCAACAAACCTCTTTAATTCAAATAAAGCCACTAAGATAATACCAGCAATTTAAGGTCAAATGCAAAACAACTATTTGGAAAACAAACATAAAAAAACAGTGCCACGTTCTGCGTGGTTGAAAGTAAAAGAACATATTCTTGTGAGTCAACTCTAGTTTGAATATACTCTTAAAGATGCAGCTTACACAGCAAGAATTCACTACACAGCAATCAAATCATGCCTTTCAGCAAAGCATCAAGTTATAATTAGTTTTAGTAGTACTTGTAAGCTATATACAATACACACATGAATACTCATAAAACAATAGTGTACATCATAAATGCATCAAATCATAAATTAAAAACACTAAAAGGTTATCCTACATGATTATACAATGTACCACAAACTTGTGGTAATAGCTAGTGTAGATTTACCCAGAGCACTAAAGTCATTGGATTCTGATCAGGCATGCATATATGATTCAACCACCAAATAATTTAGCAAAAGGTTGATTTTTCCTTACACATGTGCCTTTAAATTGGCCAATCATGCATGCTTAGGGCTGTGGAGGAAAGAAAGGGGCGAGCACATTTGTTTCAGTAAATTATACTGCAATATTTATGGTCAATCATATGCCTTAGTCTCTACTCAAATGCTTAGACCCTTATGCTTAACATACTGTATACTCCCTAAGGTCTGGTTCACCCTACCTGCACAGGAACATGACCATACTGCAGATTTCTGCACAGCAATACTCCATGCCTGCCCCCTTCATTGTAATGTAGTTTAGAAAATAATTGTTTTCTGTGTGTCTTTGCAGAGAAAGTGCAGAGAAACACAAGTGTGAAACAGTCCAAACCCTTGATAACATTTATGATAACATTAATCCCTGATACTAACTTAACCATGATTGTTTGTGAGAAAGGAGACAAAGTGTTAATATATAAATAACTATATTATCTATACTGTTAAAAAGGGGGGGGGGGGGTACAAGTATTAAGCTGCAAATAATTTTATTTGTCCATCATTCAAAGGCTGGTTATAGTCTAAACATTTCATAAATGATCACCTATTTAGCCAACAATGCAAAAAAAATACACTAAACCAATGCATGCATAAAACTTCCTTAACCACTTCCTTACTGGGCACTTAAACCCCCTCCTGCCCAGACCAATTTTCGGCTTTCAGCGCTGTCGCATTTTGAATGACAATTGCGCGGTCGTGCGACGTTGTACCGAAACAAAATTTGCATCCTTTTTTCCCCACAAATAGAGCTTTCTTTTGGTGGTATTTGATCACCTTTGCATCATTTCTGATCACCGCTATAAACAAAAAAAGAGCGACAATTTTTTGCAAAAAAGAACAATATTTTTTACTTTTTGCTATAATAAATATCCAAAAAAAAAAAATTATTCATCAGTTTTGGCCGATATATATTCTTCTACATATTTTTGGTTAAAAAAATCACAATCGGCGTATATTGATTGGTTTGCGCAAAAGTTATCGCGTCTACAAACTATGGAAATAGATTTATGGCGTTTTTATTATTTTTTTTATTTTTACTAGTAATGGCGGCGATCTGCGATTTTGCAGTGGAAATGTCGGACTTTTTTACACATGGGCCCCTGGACGACGTCTGTTTAGACGAAACGCGTCAGTTCTGCTGACCCCAACTTGCTGCGTTACCTTCTACTCTATTATCTCACAAGCTTGTGGATTTTATTTCTTTCTCTGTACGGTGATTTTTTACATTGGTGTTATCAATAAAAGTTAAGCCCTGTGACCGAGGGTACTTATACCATGGAGAGTCCATTCCATTTATTTTTATGATATCCTGGAGCCAATTCCCTTGAATGCGCATGTGAGGATGGATCTGTGACCGGGTAAACACACTACTGGACTTTGTGTGCCATATTTCCCTTTCGGAAGGATCCAAGGACCCCATAGGAGTGTGTGACGTGACCAGACCAGGAGAGCACTGATTCTTCCATCTCCACCGTATATATTCAGGCTTGAATATGTCCAACATCTGGTAAGCCTTGATTTTTACCATCTACGGATTCACCAGCCACCAGTATATATATGTCTCACAGGTCATCCTGGGCCTCAGGAATTATCACCTTGCAAGCACCTTGATTACTTATACAGTTCCCAGTGGGACTCCTTTACCACATTGTGGGCAGTCTCTCTGCACATGGACTGCACCTTTATGTACTTGCACCTTACCATATATTTGTATCTACATCTGTCCTCGATTATCTATACGGTTCCCTGCGGGACTCCTTTACCGTATTGAGGACTGCCTCTCTATACACGGACTACACTTTTGTGTATTTGCACTAAACCATATATATGCATATATTTTTGTAATTACACTTTATCTGCGTTTTTATAACCTCAACTTGGTGTACCTATATACTTGCACTTTATCATACATGTGCATTTATACTTGTACCTTATCTACCTATATTATTGCCCTAACTTTGTGTACTGATCACAGTCATTAGAATTACGGAGCTCCCATCTCATGTAGCTTTGACAGGCAGGTTTGAATCATATCGATTCCACCTGTCCCCACCTAGCGCCACTTTCTGTTTCTATTTACTTTTTACAATTTAGTTTGGTTGTAGTGTGGCAGCTTTTTCCTTATTTTGATCTCACCTAGCGCAGTTCTCCTTTCCATGAGCACTAATATGGAGTTGGTGGAATTGGACTGGTCACCATTTTAAAATTAAATATATATCATAAAGTATGTGTGCATAGTTATTTAAACAATATTACAAATAAACACCATACAGAATTTTCCTTTAAAAAGACAATGGGGCTGACTAAATAAAACTGAGGAGTGTAACATCTGGTGCAGCTGTGCATGGTAGCCAATCAGCTTTTAACTTCAGCTTGCTCAATTAAGCTTTGACAAAAAAAAACCCTGAAGCTGATTTCTATGCAGAACTGTGCCAGACGTTGCACGCTCCAGATTTGGTAAATCAACCCCAATGACTAAGGAAATGTCATGCACATATTGGGTTATGTCGTTTTTTCTAATTTTCTGATTTCTAAATGGATAATGGTTTAATAAACATTATGCATGGATTTTCTAATACGTTTATGTGCTGGATACTTTATCATTTATGAATTTGAATGTTAAATGTTTTTAGAACTGCAATGTTTATGAATGAGGTATACAAGATATCCACTACCTAGATTCCTTTACTGTTTTTTTTAATAGTAGTCTCCATGGGGGGGAGATTTACTAAAACCGGAGCACCCTAAATCTGGTGTAGCTGTGCATGGTAGCAATCAATTTCTAAGCATTGCTTGTTTAATTAAGCTTTGATAATAAAACCTGGAACCTGATGGGTTTCTATGCAGAGCAGAGCCTGATTGCACTCTCCAGTTTTAGTAAATCTCCCCCCATGTTTCTGTGGGTACTGAAAAAATGCAATATTATGCCTGTTTTCTAAAATGGATCTGTGTTGACATACGCAATGACAAATTGCAAAGGCTTGACATAAGTACATGAAATGGGGTTTCATATAACCTTCCTACAAAACAAAAGACATTTCTTATCACTGAACTACATGGAAAGAACAACACATAAATTAAGATTGTAGAGTTTATACATCTTCAGAATTTGTAATGATAAGGAATTTGATAAGAACATTTTGGCTCATTTGGAATGTGTCCTTTTAACCTCATTATGGTATAAAATGAGCCACTTCAGAGAGATCATTTGCACATATCTGGTTTTTGGTTCTGCTGTTCAAGGCTTACCATTAAAAACGCCACCATGAAGATCACTCTTGCCTTTCTGTTGGTGTCTCTAAGCTCCTGCTTTACTTTACCTGTGGATAAAAAAGGTGTGCCTCTATCACCAGTATTTTGATTAATCAAAACATTTATAGAAATAGTGTATTGTGTGCAATAAATTTTAATATACATTCTTTTTCCAGATGAACCAGCTGTACCTGTGCCAAAGGTACCAGAATCTGTACCAAAGACAGAACCAAAGGTTCCAGAAACAGAACCAAAACCTGTTCCTAAGGAGCCACAGCCAGTTCCTAAACAACCAGAGCCCGTTCCAAAGCAACCACAGACAGTTCCAAAACAGCCACAGTCAGTTCCAAAACAACCACAGCCTGCTCCAAAACCAAGACTTGATTGCCTTATCCAGCTTCTAAAGGTAATATCTATTAAGATAATGCATTATACTTATAAAACAGTGAATGTGACATTCACCAAACATTCACTGTAGGTGAAATAAATCATTTTAATTTAACATGCATCATAGAAATTCACCTGCAGTAAATGTTTGGTAAATGTCATACTCCCTATTTTAAAATATATACCCCACTGTTTTACCAGGGACATTTTATATATTTGAAGATGGTATACAACTACAATCTTAACAAAATATATGTATTTATTTGTTGTTTTTACATAGCACTGACATATTATGCAGTGCATTAAAGACCACTTAGAACCATTTCCCAGTTCCTTGCTCCCATTGTAGATAAGTATTCATTGCTCCTATTGTGTGCATAAAAAACAGAACCCATATTGGGAGAAAGCTATTCTTCTGAGAAGAGTCAGGACAGGTTTTTATAGCCACATGTAACTTGTTTGGAAGATTTCCCTTCACTTTCTGTAACAAATGAGGTAACAACCCTAAAAAAAAGACGGGTACATCTTCCCATTGAGCATAAAGGCATCAACAAAAGCCTTCCAGATGTTTTAATCCTTCAATACTACACTACCAAAAATACTGCTTATCAATAAATATATACATACAATTGTATGTATAGTATATACGTGGATATACATTTAGATTTACCATACATTTACCATACATTCAATGTATAGTTACATAACTGGATTGTCGGCTGTGACGAAGCACGATGTTCGTGAGAAATGCGTTACCTTGCCTGTGCTGATTGTATCTGCTTTTATGATCTTCTATCAATAAATACAATTGCATTGTGTTGAGTGTGCAGCCATTCCTATTCTCCTATTTACACAACTGGATTATTCAATTTTTTTTTGCTTATAAGGGATATATGATATTGCATGTGGCTATTCATTACACTGAATATATACAAAAGTAAATATATATATATATATATACATTTATAAGAATAAAAAATGCTTTTCCTTTATTATTTAGGGTTCTAATCATACATTCCATATGTGCAGGCACTAAAGGAACAGTCTATAAAATGATGTATATTTCATTAGAACACAATGAAACAAGTTATTTTTATTGAACAATGGTAAATTCAATCCTTTTTTTTTTACTAAACAGAAAGATGCTCCAGCCCTTCTTCAGAATTTGGGAACTCTCCTATGTAACTACAGAGTGGCCCAGGTAAGTCACAGATTTGAAATTATTTTCCATAGTATAAATTAACATTAAAGCCATAATAACAATTTAGAATACAATTTAATAAAAGTACAAGTAATTGTACTATAAAACATTTATTGAAAAGAAGCAAGAAATAGTTCTATTAGAAAATGATCCCAAGACAAAATATCATACATCGTTAGCATAATAAACTGAACCAGTATTTTAAATTACTGTTAAAAGTAATCATATACCCAAAGGGAAAGCAAATTGGTATTCATGTTTATCAAAGTCTTAATATATGATTAAGTATTTATCAGCAGTGGAAACAGCACAGCAGAAGTTGTATGCAAATCTTGAACTTTCCTAAAAAAGTCGAGCTTGGCCCTTGCTCCTTTCCCCTTTCTAAGACTTCTTTCAGGTCAGTAATGCTGCCAATTACAATAAAGGACTGATAGGGAGGCTTAGGTGATGGAAGTGGTAGATGACTTCAGCTACCAAAGTCACTAGATCCAATTACTGCTTTTAGTCTTTACCAATGGTGACTAATTTTTAACACTACGGTGTATATTTATGAAACAGAGATAATTGATCTCATTTCAGTTCTCAGAGAAAAATCATCTCCTCTGGCACCCTGTTTATGAAGCGGAGAACATTAGTTCTCAGGAGGAGAAGAGAGAAGTTTTTCCTCTGAGATCAGCTGAGATCTGTGTAGAAGCGGGAGGGCTGCCTGTGATCTCATGAGATATGGTGTGATTACGGAGCTGCTGAGTTTATAAAACGAAACCAAACTTAAAATGACTGTGTAAGTACATGAAAATAAGTACTGACCACTGGCATTTTTTTAACCATTTTTTTACACACATTTTGGCACATTCTTTAAATGTGTATTTTGGCCCCTTTTTTTCCCCTTTTTTCCATTTTTTATTTTTACCATGCCGTATTTTTGGCACTTTAACGCATATTTTGGCACAGGTTACTTTAACATGCCTTTTGGTGTGGCTTGTAATGTACATTTTGGAGCTTCTTTTAGCATGTATTTTGGCACTTTTTTAACATGCATTTTGATTTGGTTTTTATGCGTATTTTGGCAAAAAGAATATTTGCCAGCCACTTTTGGGGTGCCATTAACAATTAATGGCACTGCAAGCATAATATGCATTGTGTTTCTGGAATGCACACAAAAATACACATTTTAAAAAACACACCAAAATGTGTGTTGAAAAGAGCAGCAAAACGTGTATTAAAAAACTGTACCAAAATGCACAAAAAAAGGCGCAAAAAGCTAAATTTAACAATTTTGAGCATGGAGAATTGTGTGTTTTTTCAAAGTGCATTTCAGCACGTTGGTAGCGTATTTGTTAATTGACAAACTGTGCAGCAAAATGCATGTCTGCTAACCACATTTGGGGTGCCATTACCGATGCAAGCGCATTGCGTATTCTGACACAATTTTAGCGCAATTTGGAATTGTGGCAAGAATTGCGCAATTCTGTCAAGAATTCTGCATTGCTCGGTTGTGAATAGGTCCAAAATGCAATACATTATAACTATACTGTGTTTGTGTATACTGTGTGTGTGCATATATATATATAAATATATATATATATATATATACACACTGTATTTATATAAAACACATATATACACACATAAACTTATTTATATCAATCTTTAACCTCGCTGGTGCTGATATTAGGAAAAAGAAGCCTTCTTTACATCACAGCAGCTTCTCACCCAGATTCCCCACCTCAGGGCTGGAGAATCTGGAACAGAGATATTTTACAGCGATGGCCAATGAGATCTTCAGATCTCACCTTCATAAACCGGCCATCTCAATGACAGAAGGGTGTGTCCTGTGATTAGAAGTAAAGAACATGTTCTCTACTCCTCATCTCAGCTTCATAAATTGGCACACCTGAGAGATCAGCTGTGATCAAAAGTATCTCTTTCTTAAATGGATGCCTATTATACATTTCATCTGGTTATGACAGGGTTTCTTTCATATGAAGGGTATTTCTCTTTCCAGTTAGTATTCTATAATTTAGCTTTTCCTCTATAATGCAGAGACTGCAAATATATAATCCTTGCTCGATTAAAAATGACAGAATAATTGTTTAGGATATGGATTATTGTTTAGAAAGTGGTGTTACATCCAGCGTTATATCTCTTTAACCAACTAGAGTAAATATTATATATAATTAATTCAGTAATTCATTTCTTTTTTGTCTTGCTTCAGAGAGATCAAAATGTTGCTTATTTCATGTCTTTCCTGGAACAAGTCGACAACATTCTGGTAAGATTACATTATTTAATTTTAAATCTCAGTAGTAGTGCCCAAAATGATTTAACATGCCTTGTTTGCACAAGTGGAACATGGCATGTGTGAACTCTATTAAGTGAAATTTCACAATTGTATTATTATATTATTTATAAAGTTATGTTTTGCAAATAATTTATTTAAAGTTTCCAGCATTTACAAAATTAAAAAAATACAATGGGAACACACCAAAGTAAAAGACCAAAAGAAAATAATACCTAGGCGTGTTTTGGATGTTTTATGATTTTCATGTATATTACATTCATCTATATTTATATTCACATGACATAGTACTGCACAGAACTATTTTTCATGTTTTATACAATGAGAACATACTGTATGTATACATGGTGGTATAGTAACAATCCACAATCCATCAAGGAATACATCAACAAGTGCATGCATCAAGTGCAGAGATGATTGATCAGGAGTAATAAAAACATAGCCATCATAAAAGACATTCTGCAACATAGTTATATAATTAAACCATCACTACTCTAGAGTATACTGAATGTTATGAATGTAAAGGATACAGAAGATTTTCCCTTTAAACAGAGTAGACAGGGCAAGTGTAGAGACGAGAGGGATTGGGGGGAGGGAAGCTAGGTAGGGAAAAGAGAAAGGGGGGAGAGAGGGGAGGGTAGGGTTAGGAAGAGGGAGAGTAGGGGAAAACAAAAAAAATGGGGAAAAAGGGACTATCAGGGGGTGGGTAAAATATGCTAAAAGAGGGGTTGTGGGGCTCATTATTTTACTGGGTGCAGGACCCAAAAAGGCTTCACCCTTGTCTGAAAATATGAACATATTCCAATGGATCCAAGTACTGGAATAGGCCTCATGTTAACTTTGAGCAGAGAATATCAGGTCTTCCATCTTGTTCAATTCTTCAACATTTGTAAGCCATAGTGGGATGGAGAGAGGTTGCGGGTCTCTCAATCGATCTTCTTAAATTTATATTGTTTTTTAATTTTTAACTACTTAAGCATGGAGCCTATTTTTTTAAACTTGGTGTTTACAAGTTAAAATCAGATTTTTTTGCTCGAAAATTACTTAGAACCCCCAAACATTATATATTGTTTTTTTGTCAAAGACCTTAGAGAATAAAATGGCAATTGTTGCAATACTTTTTGTCACTCCGTGTTTAAGCAGCGGTCCTTCAAGTGCATTTTTTTTTAAATCACTTTTTTGAGTCAAAAAATAAGACAACAGTAAAGTTAGCCCAGTTTTTTTGTATATTGTGAAAGAGGATGTTATGTCAAGTAAATAGATACCAAACATGTTATGGTTGAAAATCGCACACACTCGCGGAATGGCGACAAACTCCGGTACTTAAAAATCTCCATAGGTTACCAGGTTAGAGGTACAGAGGAAGTCAAGTGCTAGAACTAGAACTATTGCTCACACTCTGACGATTGTGGCGATACCTCACATGTGTGGTTTGAACATTTTTATATGCGGGTGCGACTTATGTATGCGTTTTCTTTGCTACGCTAGCTCGCGGGGTCGGTGGCGCTTTAAACATTTTTTTTATTTATTTTTTTAGCAATGTTCCTTTAAAATAAATTCTGATCACTTTTATTGCTATCACAAGGAATGTAAACATCCCTTGTGATAGTAATATATGGTGACAGGTACTCTTTAATGGAGGGATCGAGGGTCTAAAAGACCCCTCCCTCCTTTACACCTCGCAGTATTCAGATCACCAAAAATGGCTATTCTGAATACTGTCATTTTTTTAAAACCAGCGCCGTTAGCCGCCGAGTAGACTGCAAGTCACTTTGTGAAGTTGTTTCTGGAATTTGACAAAGGAGACCCGATCGAGCCAATTCCGGCTTCCTTCAGGTATCCTCTAAGCTGGCGGACATGCTGGATCGGAGCTCCGGTCTCCCGGTGGGATGGGAGGCCGGAGAAGGCGGCGGGAGGGGGGTGTCCACTCCCGCGGGCGGGATAACCGTTGAGCGGCTCCTGAGCCAGATCGGACATTATCGCCAAATAGCCGGCCGCCCGCTCTAACAAATAGTACCAGGGTATAGCCTGCAGCTGCAGGTTATACCCCGATACTTCCACTTAAAGCAGCCACCGTTTATAAACAGCGATTCGCGTTATGGGTATGGTAACATAAATCCCTTAAAAAATGTAACAGATTTGTGACAGGGCAAGCATTCAATCACATTGATTTTCTTCATATTTGAAAGTGTTACAAAAGCCAAAATCTTTAAATTTGACTTTTGTTGTGTTAGCGGTGTGTTTTTTTTTTTTTTCTCATAATGTGTGGCATATAGATTCAGTAGATCCTGTTGTCTTGTGTTAATATCCCGTTATTAGTCCACATATTTATTTGTAAGTACTATCTACACTATTGTTTTGAGTGAGAAAAAATGTATTTTGTAAATGTTTGCTTCAGTGTGTTAGTGCTTTTATCACTTAATGTGCTTTATATCCTTTTTAGAAACAAGTTGGCTGCTCTTTGAACAACCTTTTGGGATTCAAAGTCGTGAGTACAGATTACTTTCCTATGCAATTTGACTAGATACACAGATTAGTAAACACATAAGACTGCCAAAGTATGTTATGGAAGTATTTCAATATATTTGTATAGTAAATGGCACTAATCCTAACATATGGGCAGTTAAAAGCTGTTAGCTTACGTGTAATGTACAAGTGTGCAAAATGCCAGACATGATGAAAGCAGTATTTGTACAGTATTAACCAAAAGTTATATGCGGATAATACTAATCCTGAGGATAAGATGACACCAGTGCAAATTAATGACACTTTTTTCTTTTATTAACCATAACTTTATCCTTTTTATATGGTATCTAATCAGGATGCCATGGAAAATATATTTTAACTACTAATGCAGTCAATTTCTTACCAGGGTTGTTTTATAGATTTTTCTAAAATAACAGAAAATCAGTTTAAACTATTGTGTACCATATACTATCAACTAAGAAAATTATATCATAACACATGGTTTAAAAAAAAGTAATGGAAAGATGTTAAAAGTAAACTTCAGCCAGAACTAAAGTTTACTGTGGTTGTAAACCTTTACATATTTCCAGTGAAGTGACTGGTCTCAAGTGATACACAGAGATTAAAGAAATCCTCCTACATAGGTTGCACCTGTTTATTTGAAGTCTTCTCTTCTCTACATCAGTTCAAAGTGCAGAATTTATAAAGCTTGTCTGAGCTGTAAGAAAAAAGGGGGTGGTAAGCTGAAATTACACTCTGCAGAGTTCAGTGAGGATAGCTCTGACAGCTGATTGGAGGGAATGGAAGGGACAGACCCCCCCCCCTTTACACAGCACACAGAAACAGAGCTGAGGCTGTCAATCACATGCTGTGTGCTGGAGCTCCCTCCCCTGTCAACTTTTTTTTCTTTTGGTTCAGGAAAACTTGTCATTTGCACGTGATTGGGTGATCAAAGTGAATTCGATTTTTACATAATTTATCAGCCAAAATCTATGTAATTAAATGATAGGAATAAAAATAAGTTCATTAGGGGCAATTCACACTGCCCCTCCATGAAATCGCAGAGCAGCTGGAATGATGCACAACTGTGTGTTGATGGCTGGCTAGGGGGCAGTGTGGTGCACAATTCAGCGCACCTCACTGTCCAGACTGCAATACAGCATGCCTGAATGGGACACATAGGAAACAATTGTTTCCTGTGTGTCCCTGTGGGTACAGCCATTTTACACTTTGTGAATTGGCTCTTAAACACGTAGAGACAAATAAATTACAGTATCTATAATAATGAGAAGCCAAAAATAAGCATGGCTGATATAGATGTGAATCTAGTAAATTAACACCTCTTTAATGAGATGCTAAACATGAGGGAGGGGGTCCATTGGCACTGGGAATACCATATAAACAAGGGTTTCATTGATGTCACATTTATTATTAATATGACATATGCTTTTCATACCAACCTTTGGTGTATGTGTAGGTGTTTAAACCATGATATGTTTTATATTCCTTGCTCATTTCTGCCTGCAGTAGTATTTTTGAAATTGCTCATCTGTGAATATTTGTATAGAACAATGAAGACAAACCTTAGCACCCCAGATGTTTTGGAACTACATTTCCCATGATGCTCATGTATTCTACAGTGTAGTTGAGCATCATGGGATATGTAGTTTCAAAACATCTGGGGTGCCAAGGTTCGCCATCACTGATATTGAAGATGACCTTATCAGTAAACTGTGGCTTGAGAATGATAAATATAGCCTGTAAAAGGACTGTTTAACCACTTGCCGACCGCCGATCGGCATCTGACGGCGGCAAAGTGGCTCGTTCCCGCAAATCGACGTCATACGACGGCGGCTGCGGGAACGAGTTTAGTGAGCGCGCGCGCGCCGCCGGAGGCGCGCCCGCACGCTCACTGTGTCCAGGGGGGCCAGGGAGCGGGTGCGGCGGCTTCGATTGCCGCCGGCTACCCGCGAGTGAGCGGAGGTCCGTGTATGTAAACACGGACCTCTGCTCTGTGTGAGGGGGAAGGGCTGTGATCACAGCCTTCCTTTACGTGAAGGCTGTGACCACTTCCCTTCCCCAGCTAGGCAAGCCCCCATACAGTTAGAACACGCCCAGGGAACATAGTTAACCCTTAGCGCGCCCCCTGCAGGTTAACCCCTTCACTGCCAATGGCATTTACACAGTAGTCAGTGCATTTTTATAGCACTGATCGCTGTATAAATGCCAATGGTCCCAAAAAAGTGTCAAAATGGTCCGACATGTCCGCTGAAATATCGCAGTACCGCAAAAAATCGCAGATCGCTGCCATTATTAGTAAAAAATAAAAAAAAATTAAAAACCCCAAAAATGAATTCTCATCATCCGTAAACGCGACCACTTTTGCGCAAACCAATCAATAAACGCCGATTGCGATTTTTTTATCGCAAATATGAGGAAGAATATAAATCGGCCAAAAACGGTGAAAAAAAATGTTTTTTTATATTTTTTTTTTGGATTTGTATTTTAGGAAAAAGTAAGAAATTTGGGTTTTTTTGCAAAATTGTCGCTCTTCTTTTGTTTATAGCGGCGATCAGAAATGACGCAGCGGTGATCAAATACCACCAAAAGAAAGCTCTATTTGTGGGAAAAAAAGGACGCAAATTTTGTTTGGGTACAACGTCGCACGACCGCGCAATTGTCAGTTAAAGCGACGCAGCGCCGAATCGCAAAAAGGGCTCCGGTCCTAAAGCTGGAAATCCTTCCGGGGCTGAAGTGGTTAATAGTTTTGCCCACATTTTATTTATTTATTTATTTATATATGGCCAGGGATAAATATACAAATTTAAAAATATATATATTTTTTATTTCCAGCTAATCATGCATTATTCATTAAATGTAGTTTTTCTAATGCCAGAAGATGGAGCTTTCATTTCTTTTTCCCATATCTAGCTGTTTCAGGACCTTGTTCACAAAACATGTATGAATCATCATTGTAGAGACTTATCAATTATCATATAAGTTAATATAAGCTTTCAATCAGACAAAAAGAACTCCAACGCAGGCTTCATTGCCATCTCTTTAGGTAATGCATATGTTCTTTAGAGATTCTATGTCACACATTGAATGTTTACTTGTAAAGCAAAGACTGTATATCTATACATTAAGGCCGGGTTCACACTGGTACAATACGACTGTTATACGACTGTCATCCTACTTTGCCCTGCAACATCGGTCCTACTTCAGTCCTACTTCCATCCAACTTGAATGAACAGGATAAGATTTTGCTCCGACTTTGAGATAGTAACTTGTCCTTTGACCAATCAAAACAATCCCAGTGTGAGATAAATTACTTTTACTGCTGCTGTATTCACCATGTTGGATGTCACAAGTTGGATGGTTAGGACAAGATCCGACATTGATCCAAATTCAATGATATTGAATGGGCTGAAGTAGGACCAAAGTCAGACCAAAATAGTGCAGGAACCTTTTTCAAAGTCGGGCCGACTTGTGTCAGACCAGTTAAGACGGTTCTCATAGAGAATCATTGATGTACACACGTCGTGCGATATGTGCTCCCAAAGTCGGAGTGTGTACCAGTGTGAACCAGGCCTAAAAAAGCAGATGTAAAACAACAGTTTGAAAACAAATAAATAAAAACAGCTCAAACAAAGTTGAACCAAAAGCATTTTCGTTTTCCTTCAGGTAAACACTTGGCTTAGACCGTAAGGTATCTTAAACAAAAAATTACCGTAGACAATAAAATAATTGTAAACATTTTTTACACCTTGACTGGAAATAATGTTGATATTAAATGTTATCAAACAGGAAATATTTCCATTAATTGTATAATGCTCAGTACTCTTTATCCTATCTAGAAAATCAATGCTGCAAATGCCGAAAATCTGGCACAAGAAGTTTCTCTAATCTTGTTCCAGTTTATGGTAAGCAATTTGTTGCTGTTAGTGTCTCTTTTCTCTAAACTGTAAGCTGGAAACACACATAAAACAAGTTTTAGTCATTTGACTATTTCTACCAAATAAAATTCTTTATCACATACAGTACTTTACAACCCCCAACATGAAGTTTTATTAACTGTGAATTTACGATTTTGAAGGTCGGTGCCTTGTTAATTAACTTCAAATAAAACGTGAAACATAGTAAAGCCTGTCACCCTAATTTACACAACCACCTATTTCCCCTATTATTATCCCTTCTCTCTGTTTTTGAAGAAGTTAGTACTCTCTGCTTAAAGGGGTTTTCCCCTTACTCAACTGAAAATCCCCTCTTTGTGCCCCCCCCCCAAAAAATCACTTCTGCCATGCTTACAAGGCTGCTAAGCTGTTACAAGGAATGAAAATGAATGGTGTTTCCCACCTTATTGCACAATAATTGGATTTCAGGTACAAGGACCACTCATAGAGCTCATAGTGCTCAGAGTTGCTTGGCTTTTTATCCTGCTGCCAAAATAGGAAATCCAAACCAATCACCAATAGACAAATTCCTGCACAAGGGAGATGATACAAATATAGTGAAAACAAAATGATAAACTAATTCCACTTTCGTGGGAAAAATAGCAAATAGAAAAAAATAATATAGCATATACAATTGCTACACAAGTTATATTTTATTTGAATGTTATCACCTTTCATTTTCAATATGCAGCTCTGTAATTTTCTGTAAAATGCAATACAGTATGGCAACCTGGAGGTATTTTTTACAACGATGGTGTACAGAACGCCCCCCAGAAATGTCATTGTGAAAATCAGCATGCGCTATTGACCCACTCATTTTCCCAGAAGCCTGCATTAAGATACCAATCAGATTTTGGGCATCCACTGCAACAAAAATTGAATTTTTGGTGAGATACACCCAAAAGTATATTTAGACATGATACAGACACTGACTGTTTTCTCATTAGAATCCTGCAAGTGTGGCAGCTGAATGATAATTACAAAATCACCCACATTATCATTCAATTTACACATGGGCCACAGGCAAACAAACAGCTATTTATTCAGAATATCAAAAGGTAGGAATCTGCAACAAAGTTTATTAAAATCCCTGCAACGTGCATAGATCTCCCAGAGGGGGATTTTTTTTTCTCAACAAAAGTGGAGTTACTCTTTAACCACTTGCCGACCGCCGATCGGCATCTGACGGCGACAAAGTGGTTTGTTATCGCAAAACGCCGTCATACGACGGCGGCTGCGATAACGCGCACTGTGAGCGCGCGCCGTTCACCAATTTCTCATTGAGGTGAAAACAACTCTTTTTTTTTAGGGGGAGACCCTCTAGATACGTGCAACGTCCCTAAAATTATTTGAAACAACGTCTAAGGATGGAAAACTATAAGACTTATTTATCGACAAACAAACGGACACCGGGTACACATTTAACTTACTATTACACCCACTAAAACATTAATAGTAAGTCGACGGTGTGAACGTCCTAAGATTACTCTTTTGTCAGTCACAGACATAGTACAGATTTATATGAAAACCCACATAGAGTGGTTTTTAAGTTAA
>BLSH010380177.1:424193-442092 GCA_018402905.1 Glandirana rugosa
AGTGTCAAAATGGTCCGACATGTCCGCCCCAATATCGCAGTACCGCTAAAAATCGCAGATCGCCGCCATTACTAGTAAAAAATAAAAAAAAAATAAAAACCCCAGAAATGAATTCTCATCATCCGTAAACGCGACCACTTTTGCGCAAACCAATCAATAAACGCCGATTGCGATTTTTTTTATCGCAAATATGAGGAAGAATATAAATCGGCCAAAAACGGTGAAAAAAAATGTTTTTTTATATTTTTTTTTTGGATTTGTATTCTAGCAAAAAGTAAGAAATTTGGGTTTTTTTGCAAAATTGTCGCTCTTCTTTTGTTTATAGCGGCGATCAGAAATGACGCAGAGGTGATCAAATACCACCAAAAGAAAGCTCTATTTGTGAGAAAAAAAGGACGCAAATTTCGTTTGGGTACAACGTCGCACGACCGCGCAATTTTCAGTTAAAGCGACGCAGCGCCGAATCGCAAAAAGGGCTCCGGTCCTAAAGCTGGAAATCCTTCCGGGGCTGAAGTGGTTAAACACTTCAAAGCCTAGTTCAAAGATTTTCAAAATCGTAAAGAAGGCGAGCAACACAATTGGAGACATATTATTATGCAGTATTCACCATTACTGAATCATACTCATCATAATTCATATCATACTGTCCAATCTATCATAAAGTGATCACGCACAGTGTCATAAATTTCTATATTTTAACTGATCTTGTCACTACAGAAGAATTAGTCATTAGGCAGCCTGTAAAAGAATAAGCTGAAAAAGAACTTACCTGTCTGGCCTCCCACAAGTCAAGCACTGCTATCTGACATTTTCAAGTTTATCAAGTGTACCCTCTGCACATTTTGGTTCCTCTAGCTGGCTACTATTTCAATACTGTGTCCTGTAGTACCAGTATGCCCTGAACAAAATGAAGATTTAATGTATTCTTTTACAGGTTGCTACATGTTTTTTTTTTTTATAGGAATAGAGTCACTTTAAAGATATTGCTATTTAAAGACCTTCCTTCCTTTGAATTATTTGCCTATGGGGGTCAACCATATAGTCAGAGTTACTTTTGGTATTTCTTTCTTTTTATAATTGCATAGCTTGTAAAGTAAATCTTTTATGAAAGGTTAAAGTTGGGTCAGGCAACAAGCTATACAAGGCATTTGCTTTCATGGAACATTCTAATAGATAGCTGAGGTACCCTTCCCCACCTATAATTTTAGCTTTATACATGCCCATACATGCAGCCTTTATCACTATCTGGGTGGCTAGTTCACTTGGTTAACATGCACTGTAAATCTTTTTTTTTCTTTGATGTACTTAAATTTCAATAAACAATATTAAAAAAGTAAAACCCTTTGAAACATTTTATTCATTTTCAAATAGTGTAATATAAAATTAACCTTAGTTATAACACTTCTTTAGAAGATTTTTCTGTAAATTGTTTACATGTTGGTAGACACAATAAAATACTGGTCAAATTTGCTTAAACTTTTATTATTTTTGTTTAATATTAGCAAGACATTATTGAAAGAGCCATGAAGATTCTGGTAAGAAAAAAAAAATGTGGATGAATTATATTTTATATACAGTATATGTAAAGCCAAATATTTTTCCCTTTACATTTTGTAAAGTGTAGGAACTTTTTTTAACCATCTCCGTTTCACTTGGGAATTTTTTCCTTAGTTCCAGACCTGTAGAAACAATAGGAAACAATGGAACATTTCAAAGTGAAAAGACAAGTGTCCCCATTGTAAGATTTCTCCCCTATTCCTGTTCTGGTTATAACAAAAAATGTATGATTTTCCCTTACCATAGCAATAAAAATATGGCCAATGTTCCAACCCCTCACCACTCTATTCAAAATGAATAAATATTTTGGCTTTAGATGCAGTTGATTTCTGTAAGAGAACCCAAATATGTTACTAAAGAAATATTTATCTTATTTTTACCTAAACATTTTTAAAATGATTAATCATATAATTTATTTAAAATAGAGTCTTTTAAGTTAAAATAATATATGTGAATGCTAAATTGTTAAACAGGGATGTATAATTGCAGTGTTATGCTTTTTGCCTGCATATGTAGGTACTGTATGATATATATTTACCAAATACCAGAGATGAATTTGAGATGTATCAGCTACCTTTTAGAAACATTATATAAGCAAACATATCCCAGAAAAAAATCACACCTACCATGATAACCATGATAACACAATGTAGATGGTTACAAGCAGGTGCATTGATTGATTACCTGTTGCAACAGTGCATATCTGTAACAATCATTGTTGACAAGGTGCTATTAAGAGAGTAGGATTACCTGTGATTAACTGTGATATGTCAGGAAATTTTCACTCACACCTTTCTAGACTGCCATTCAGAGCTGGCATTAGACCCTGACCATAGAAACACAGAAACATGGAAGAGTGACAGCAGATTAAACAGTCCATTGAGTCTGCACCGTTTTTATGTTATTTTTTTTAAGTTTCGTTTTTTGAGTATAGATCTATGTTTGTCCCAAGCATGTTTGAATCCACTTACTGTAGTCTGACTTATTACTTCTGCTGGATGTCTATTTCAAGAATTAACTACTCTTTTAGTAAAATAATACTTTCTAAGATTAGTTTTGAACTTTCCTCCTGCTAGTTTGAAGTCATGTCCCCATGTTCTTAGTCTTAGCTTTATATTGAAAATGCTGCCCTCCTGAACCTTTATATCATCCTTAAGGTATTTAAAGGTTTCAGTCATGTTTCCCTTTCCCCTTCTTTCCGGCATACTGTTCCAGAAGTTTCCCCTGATATAGTTTTTCCCTCAGTCCACCATTTTCAAACCACAGAACATTGTAACTTTTATATTCTCTCTAAGAAAGAAAATGTTATTTTATTGCATTCTCTCACACTACTATATATCCTCAAAATCTTATACCTTTTCAACTACTTGCTCCATGGCTACCATAATAGATCCAATCTATTGTGTTATCTTCTGGAAATTTTAGTATAACTCAAATATTACAAGTTTTTACTATTTACAGCTATTGCTAAGGCTGAGCAAAATTTGCCAGTTCTATAAAATAAAAATAAAAAACCTGAAGGATTGAATGAAAATTTCACCATTTGCAGTGGAATTTATAAATTTTGCAGAATGCATTTAAGTCAGGGTGATTGATTTATTGAAGGTGCTGTTCACTTTGTAAAGGACTTTTTGCCAGAGCTTAGTGAATGAGCTGAAGCTCTGCTGACTTCCAATATCCAATCATGTGCAAACAAAAATGCTGTTTTTTTCCTTGCACATGATATTCTTTGCAAAGGGAAATTTCACCTTATTCACTAAACTCTGGGGTAAATTCCCTAGCGTAGTGCACCAATTCCTTGGAAAGTGAAAAGGTTATTTGTTTTTAGTAAATCAACTTCGATAGGTGAAATTAGTGAAAATGTAACATAAAAAAAAGTATGTAAAATGGAGAAAACAACAATCAAACATACAAAACAGGAAAAAAGATAAAACAAATGCCAAGAACTCTAAGCTATCCTAAACCACGCAACTCTCCTAAATAGAACTCCCCTAGAAAAAAACTCATCCTGTAAATAATAAAGAGTGTACATTTTCACTTATACAATGATCAAAACTGAGATTTTCCCCCTTGGTAAAATCACTCCAATTATCACTAATTATCATGCATGTGTCTGTTAAATATTTTCTGATATGAATAACTGAGTTAGCAACTACTCTATGACAAAAAAATCTTATTATCAGGTTTGTTAAAACACCTTTTTTTCTTCTATCATGGGAATTTAGGAGGAAATTCCAATCATTGGTGACTTTGTTGTAAGTACTTACCATTACAATATTTTGTAATTCTTTTACTCATTATATTGTATGCAGTGCATAAATAATAATTGAACAAATACTTATATAAGTGTGTGTATACTAAAAATGTAATGAAATGAAATGTATTTTGAGAGTTATGTGACTATTGGTTGTTACGAGTAAAGAAAAGGAAAAGGAAAGTAAAAGAAAATAAATAAACGATTGTAAAAAATATCCAATTACAGTAATATGTTGTATAACAAAATGGTGAAATTAACCTTCTCTCTATTGTCAATATCATAGAATGATATTCCTCTCACTACGGACATCAGAAATCTGGCCTGCAGTGTGCTGGTAAGAAAATGAACAAGACAATATTTGACAAGAAAACATGTCTGGTTGTTATATTTATGTTGAGTAAATTGCTTTTCATTGCATATGCTTATTAATTTCCCAGTACTTATCTACCTTTTTTCTGAATACAGCAACATTATCTCAATGAAATCATCAAAGTCCTGGTAAGATTGTGTTTGCATGTATTGAGTTTCATTTAGGTGCCTTCCAAATGTAAAGTGGTAAACAAACTTCCCTATACAATGTTCAATTGAAAGCCACAGCTTTCTCTATATATCCATGTATTAAAGTGCATATCTATGGATATATTTTAAATCTAAAGCCCATCAATTCCACCTTCATCTCTAGAGACTCTGTAAAAATAAACTTTAAAGGAGTACATACTTTTTAAATGTGAAAATGGCAGCATTTCAAAGCACACTTCATACTTTATTCTTGTCTTTGGTAGGTTCTTGCCCTTTGCCCATCACTTATGTCTTGCATATGTTCAATATTTTCCCCAGACTAACTTAAGCATGTGCCAGCTCTGGGTGGACAGCACAATGAAATATTGCTATTTTCACAGTATAAAAGGTGTGCACTACTATAAGGCTTTTGGAAGCAGAGTCTGGGGAGAGAGCATTCAAAAGCACACATATCCTTTCCAAATATCATTGTCTACTTCAACTTGTGTCACTCGCCATGCTTTTACAGGCCAGTCAGTGATTTTTCTGATACATTTTTTTTAAAATAAGGATTGTGAATTTTACAATATTTGAAATTCATATGTATGTATGTTTATTTTTTATATTATTTTATTTAATTAAGCAGAAATGTTATCTTTCTTCCTAACTGCACTTATTTCCATGCTAACAGAACATCATAGCTGACGTAACTGGAGGACTTACACAGATCATCGAGGGGTTGTAGAAAGGCAATAAGCAAATGCATGTCTAGCAGTGAATTGTAAGTAACATCAATCAGTTTATTTGCAAATGCAATACTTGCTTTGGAAGTGTTTACACTAAACTTGTGTGACTGTAGACCTTAAAAGACCTTAAAAACAGGTCACTATAGGAGCATGCGAAGTCAAACTCAAGCCAACCCCCTCCTGCTTCCTACAACTCACTATTAGCTAGGGAGAATGCCAATTCTGTTTTTGCTCCAACAGTGAGGCACAGAAAATGTACTCAAAAGAGAGATGTCTGATACTCAAGCTGAGGTTAAAGGCTAAGCTCACCTTTTCTTTCTAAATCCCAGCTTCCCTATGCACCAATATACCATTAATGTACCTCTGCTGCAGAAAAGAAAAGGTTTTCTTTATGTTTTAGGACAGGCATAACCTCAACATCCAGTCTCCCATTACATCCTGATATTTGGTATTTGGGACAGGAAAACTGTTAATATACTAAGGAATGAACTAATGAACCTGCCCTACCCCTCCAGAAGATTGCACCCACCCACCTGTGCAGCTTCATGCTTCTCCAATGCAGACAGTAAGCATGTCAGTGAGCACTGTTCTCCCTCTATACACAGCCATTGATTATTGTGTACCTTCTTCTTGCATAGATCATTCATTTGACAGAGTATGTTGGAGCTGAGCGATCACATAACAGCCTATGTGGAGCAGAGCTGTAGTATTAAATAAAGGGTGTCACTGGAAGTCTTTACGGCTCACCATACAGTGTAAAATCTAATTGTACAATCTCCTTTAGATCTACCATCAACTATGTAATGCAAGGGCATGTCTGATTGGATACAGAGTGATTGGATAGATAGGCGTGTTGTCCTTACACCTTAAATGAACTAGTTGTGCTTTCGGTGCCATTATTTGTTAATGGCGCCCTAAATGGGGAAGTAAATGCACATTTTTGTTCAGTGCAAAAATGCACAACAAGTACAAGGTAAAAAAAAAAAATGCAAACTGCAACACGCCCCTGAGCTGGTGCTGGATTACAAGAATATTGACAGCTCAACGTCTCCCTCCCATGTACTTGTATAAAGTAGGCCAAACACTATTCAGTCTGATTTTACAATCTCCATAAGATTTCCTTTAGGTTTACTGAAATGATGTACTACCCACCTGGACAATCCATTCCATTTATAATAAATCAGACAGGCCCTTGCACTACATAGTTGATGATAGATCTAAAGGAGATTGTACAAACAGACTGTCTGAAGTATGGGCACCTTAAATTAAGAAGTAGGAAAGTGGGTGGAAATAAAAAAAGAGGTGTGGTCCAGAGTGGTAAACATGCCCTATTCTGTGATGCATAAGAACTGCATGATGGGATATGATGTTCGTGGAAGGCCACATGATGATACAGGAAGTCAGCTCTCAGAAAGCATTTTTTAAACTTTTGAACCGAGAGGCAAAGATTCAAAGCTGCCATGCGCTAGGTAAGCGCCAGATAACCATATTGGGATAGCTTGGGCAGAAAAGACATTAGAAAAGGCCTCTGTTTATTATGAATAGTGAAATTCTGTCCAAAAAGGTGAACTTAGCCTTTAAAGTTTGCAAAATAAAACACTTTTCAGCCGAGTGTGAATGGGGAAAATTAAGAAGTAATTCAGTAATTAAGAAGCCATTTCCTGCTTCTTCATACACTTCTCAAAAAGTGCTTGTCCCAGAAAGTGAGACCTTATTGCAACACAAGTGTTGCTTATGCCCTTAAATGGAAATAATAAAGTATAGGTATTATAAGAGTATATAAAAATATAGATGGAAAGTGCCTTAAAATGTAAAGATTTGTGGAATACTGAGAAAAGGTTTAGTAAATAATGAAAACAAAAAAACAAAAAACTGAATGCATGCTTTTACACAGTTCAAATATCAACTTTTAGGGGCCTATTTATAAAGCAGTGTATGTGCTTTTTACCATACATTGACTAGTGTTGAATCCCTATCTGCCATTCAAAACACATGCACCTGAAATGGTTCACCTGTGCTCCTCAGAGTTAAAAAAGTACTGTTTTGTCATTCCTTTTGCAGGTAGAGATAGAGAAAATGACTCCAGAAAACGAACTATTGGAATGCTAGGTAGCCCACAACTCTCTCTGATTGGCTGTATCTAAAAAGTTACCCATGCACATAAGGACAAAAATTTCATTGTAAATGGAAAGGACAGAAAATCGGCCAGTTCAGCAGGCAGGTTGCACACAAGTTTATCTATTGATCGACTTGTGAACATCAACCTGTTGAGTGTGTTCTGATGGTGGGGAAATCTTCCCACTGTCAGAATACCACAGCTCAGTGGGAGAGCTGGATGGGGGAATCAGGGCATTTTATTTCATTCGACCTGCTGGTTAAATAAAAAAATAAAATAAAACAGAAATATATTCAGCGCAAATCCCAATGTTAAATAAAAAGCTTAGCAAGATGAACACTCAAAGGTTCAATTCACAACACCTCATATGCAATATATCAAAATCAGAAGTGCAGCGCTATGCTTATAAAAGTTGATAAGAAACACACATCATGAGTCCATAAAAACTTCTTTAAAATCCACTCATTGGTGATCGCTGTAACAGAGTGCTTCGAGATTAAAATATGCAGTTGTGCTGTGATCGCTCCCTCCACCAAAGACACACACAGCCGCTCACCTCCTTATTCAGACCCAATGGTCTAAACACGCATTCCCTTCACTGGGGACAAAATTCTTCCTATGGAGACCTGGCACCTGCAGTGGAATTAAGTCCATGGTACATGCAGGGGATGCAATAAAACAACATCTAGTGCTCTCTGTATAGTGTTTAAAATTTAATGAATAAAAACAATCTCAATTACAAAGCCGGCACTTATCACAAGTGCATGGAAATAATGTTTGTGTTACAAACAAAGAAACCAATAAGATGGCTGTAGGTGACATTATACATAGCTCCTCCCCGTGCACGTTACGTCCAGGGCGAGACTTTATCAGTGGGAACGAGGCCACGTAGTCAACCCGCACTTTTATACACTTCTGGCTCCATGGTAACCAAAGGTTAATACATAGGAATTGTCATCCAGCAGCGCGGATGCCCTGTGTGCTCATATGGAACCATTGATAAGAGTAACCTTGGTAACCCGATGCTACCTAACAAGAATCCTCATACTACAATGCTGCCACCTAATGTGCTCACAGGGAACTGATAATAAATATCAATACAGCCCACACCCTTGTTTTTTTAAAAGGCTAAATGGGCATTGCCACAAGTTAATATATATACATAAACATATGGGGGAACTCTACCTTAAATAAATATACATCCCTTTGGGTAATAACCACTCAGGGATCAGTACAAGTAGCACATATCTAAAAAAGGGAGACCCCTAAATCCATAAAAACGAAAATGGATGCATAATAAATATCGCATTCTGTCATCCCATGGCCATATTTTAACAATATCATAAAATTACACTTAAAATTCATCAAAACTTTCCAAAATATTAAACATCTAAAATCTTTCTGAAATAAAGCAATTTAAATCAAATTCGACGTTCAAGCCTGCAGGGGCTATCAATCTGGTCTCATATATCCAAAAGGACTCCCTGTGGCTCAAAGGTCGAACAAAATTGCCCCCCCTTCAATGACATGGCAACTTTTCATTGCCCCAGAATTTCTGTTTCAAATCTTTTTATTGAAAAATTGTAAGTACAACAAGAAAGGTAGATACAAAGACCATATGTCTGGTACATATAAATTCTCCAACAATGTGTAGGTATAGATATGGGCACGTGCTTATAAAACGAGATATTAGTCGAAAGAAGAAATGATTAATAGAACATTGACTGAGGATCATCGGTAAAAAAATCTTATCTAATTATCAGAGAAGAGTAAATAGTATTGGAAGATGCAATACCAAAACAATATTGGTGGCTCCCAGGCCGGAGAAAGCCCACCGTCTCCCCGGTCACCCCATCTGGGGTCTGTCCTCCTGTGACCAGGAGGACAGACGATAACCTCCTCCCCCCTAGGTAGCCCCATAACAAATAGAGCTTAAGAGGAAATAATCTCTGAAATAGCATAGGAAACTGTACGAAATCAAACAAATGTAATCCGCTTCATTGTCCTCTTAGTGGGAATATTTATAAGTCCCCCCCAACCACAAAGATGGGGAAGGGAGGAACAGCCCCTGTACCAAACTGTCCCTATCCAACATATAGAGATCAAGATAGAGTCAGACTGAAAGAGAACGAGGACATAGTAACTTGAAAAAGAAGAGAAAGCCAGAAGAAAAAGAAGGGAAATTAGACACCAGTGAGGCTAGTTGAAGGAGTAGAAGAGAGGGGGTCATCCTGGTAATTTTAAGTATTTCCTCCAAGGATCCCAAACTAGACAAAATTTAGGGGAGGTATCTAGGATGTAGCTGGCCAGCTTTTCTTGAACCATTATCCAGGATATCTTCCGTATAGCTTTAGAGAAGGATACCGACAGGCGTTTCCAAGACCTAGCAATTGTGATCTTAGCCCCCAGAAAAATAAATTGGATGAGCTTAAATAACGGTTTGGACAGACCATTGGGTTTAGAGTTAAGGAGGGCTATTTCTGGACATTGGGGGATTGGGAAACCCGAGACCTTACGGATCAGGTGGAAAAATTTGTTCTAAAAACCTCTCAGGTGGGGACATTCCCACCACGTGTGAAGGAAAGTGCCCACGTGCTCGCAGCCTCTGAAGCAGAGATTGGAGGCATTAGGGAACATAGCTGCTAATTTGAAAGGTATTAAATACCACCTGATAAAGACCTTTAAATTGGCTTCCTTCAATGAGATATCAGCGATCCCTTTATAGCAAGTGAGAATAATGAGGACCATTTGTCAGCTGCCCACTCCACTTTAAGATCCCTTTCCCATTTAATCATGTGCAGTGGTCTGTATGAGTCCTCCATCAGAGCAGCGTAGACCAAGGAGATACCACCTCTCGTATCCACAGTTCCGGAACACCACTGTTCGTAAGGGGTAATACCTGAGTGGTCTTTCTTGGAATTCCACCAAGTGGTCAGGAAGTGGCGTATTTGAAAAAAACAAAATTTCTCTGAGAGTGGCATCTCTAGCTTGTCAATGAAATGGGACAGTGTCAGAGGTCCGGACAGCGATAGGAAATGGCCTATACGATATAACCCCTTGTCCGTCCACCATTTAAAGACCTTAATGTCTAAAACGGGTGGGAACAGAGGGTTATGGAAAAGATGAGTAAGTGGACGAAGGGTTGAGATTAGGTTGGGAGACTTGAAGACCGAGTCACAAAGGGCCATAGAGTGGGACAAAGTAGGAGATAAAATTGGGGGTCTCGATTTAAAAGGGACACCTATCAGGAAGTCAATGGTATGTGGGGAACTGCCTGTCTTTCTATTTTGACCCAATCTGGAGCATTCCCTCTGGAAAATACGATTGAGAATTGGGCCAGTTGTGCCGCCTGGTAGTATTTAAAAAGGTGTGGGAGACCTAGGCCCCCTTGATTACATCTCCTATAGAGCACCTTAGCTGAGCATCTAGAACCTTTACGGGCCCAAATGAATTTCAGTATCAGGGATTGCAGTTTTTGCAGGTCAGACTTTCTAACCGGAATGGGAAGAGCCCTGAAATAATAAAGGATCCTGGGAAGGAGAGTCATCTTGATCCCGTGTATCCTGTGCCCAAGAATTTAAGACCTCTAGGGTCCCTATTATGGTGGTCCCTAAAGTGTTTTGAAACACTATATGTTTTCTAATATTATTTACATGCTCCCCTATGCGAACATGTGAGACTCTGGATGTTCTGCCTATATATTGACATTACAGCATGTATACAACACCCTGGGTAGTGCATGTAATTCAATTCTTAATCTGATATTTCTTTCTTGTAACTGAAGACATGAAATCTTTCCGTTTTTTAACCACATCCCGCCCGGCGCATAGACAAATGACATCCGGGTGGGTGGCTCATTATCCTGACTGGATGTCTATTGACGTCCTCAGGATAATCCGCGATCGTGCGCCCCTGGGGGGCGCGCATCGCAGCGATCGGTGGTGCCGTGGGTCAGTCTGACCCACTGCATTACTGACCGAGGTAAAAGGCTTCGATCTGAAGCCTTTTACCATGTGATCAGCCGTGACCAATCACGGCTGATCACAGTGTAAATAGGAAGAGCCGTTTATCGGCTTTTCCTCTGCTCAGGTCTGCAGACCTGAGCAGCGGAGAGCCGATCGGCTGCTCTCCTGACAGGGGGGGCTGCGCTGAACGTTTATCAGCGCAGCCACCCTCAGGATCACCCCCACTGGACCACCAGGGAGCCGGATCAGGACCAACAGGGAGCCCCCCTCCCGGACATCGCAAGGTGGCCACCCAGGACCACCAGGGAAGGCGCACAGAGGCCGCCCAGGACCACCAGGGAGTTCCCACTAGACCACCAGGTAAGGGCAATATTATGCACTGCAGGGAAGGCACTGTGCCCATATATGATGCCTGCCAGTGCCATCCCTATCAGTGCTTGTCCCACCAGTGCACACCACTGCCACCTATAAGTGCCCACCTGTGCCCACCTGTGCCACCTATAAGTGCCCACCTGTGCCACCTATCAGTGCCCACCTGTGCCACCTAAAAGTGCCCACCTGTGCCACTTAAAAGTGCCTCCTATCAGTGCCCATCAGTGCCCAGTGCCACTTATCAGTGCCGCCTATGAGTGTCCATCAGTGCTGCATATTAGTGCCATGTATCAGTGCCCGTCAGTGTTGCTTGTCAGTGCCGCCCATCAGTGCTGCATATGTGCCCCATCATCAGTGCAACCTTATCAGTGCCACCTCATCAGTGCCAATCTGTACTGCCTCATCAGTGCCCGTCAGTGTAGCCTCATCAGTGCCTGTCAGTGAAGGAGAAAATGTACTTTATACAAACTTTTGTGACAGAAACAAAGAAAAAATTTTTTTTTTCATAATTTTCAGTCTTTTTTTTTTATAGCGCAAAAAATAAAAACCGCAGAGGTGATCAAATACCACCAAAAGAAAGCTCTATTTGTGGGAACAAAATGATAAAAACTTTGTTTGGATGCAGCGTCGCACGACCGCGCAATTCTCATTCAAATCGCAACAGCACTGAAAGCTGAAAATTGGTCTGGGCAGGAAGTGTTCTAAGTGCCCAGTATTGAAGTGGTTAATATTCACTCTGGAGCTCCTATAGGTTGAACATTTGGCACGCGCGTAAAACACGGACAAAATAATGAGAACAAGTGATTTTCAGTGGCTATGGGGGATCAATAACCCCTGGAGCTAGACTATCCCTTAATGTAGGGGATTTTCGATAAATAAACTGTGGATGTGGAGTTAACACTGGCCCTAGTACACAATCCTGCTTGGGTCTGAATAAGGAGATGAGCGGCTGTATGTGTCTTTGGTGGAGGGAGTGATCACAGCATACCTGCATGTTTTAATCTGGAAGCACTCTGTTACCGTGATCACCAATGAGTGGATTTTAAAGGAGTTACGTTTCTTATGAACTTTTATAAACATAGCGCTGCACTTCTGATTTTGAATAAAAAAATGGCTTGTGTATGGCCAGCCGTAGAATCCTCCTATTAGGATCTAAAATTATATAATTACAGTTTTATATGGTATGTACTTGTTTTTTAAATATATTTCTTAAAATTAATTGTATTCTTTTATTTTACAGACATCACCGAATTGGCTGGTATTTCAGTATAACAGAGTAAACTGACTTCTAAGAATGTGTACATTGGAATGGTTGTTGCATTTTCTTTCGGTTCCACAATAAAGTAATTTCTTGGCAAATGTGTCATTTTTTCTAGTTAATAGTGCAAATATAGCCTAAAATTATAGAGCCATGTATTACAAACTGCATACAGCAAGCTTCAATGGAGCAGGCCTTGAGACCCCACAAGCAAGTATAATCTTTAAGGCTATTGTGAGAAGGGACTAAATGAAAGTCCTCCAACCAAATTAGTGTGCTTTAGGATATGTGATGGAATGAGATGTGAATACCTACAGTACTGAGTTATTTGATTCCTTTGCTCTCTTCTCAATATAACCTTAAAGCCAGACCCTAGGTAAAATCACCCTTGCAGCCATCGCCCCCCCCCCCCAAACTGCAAGGGTTAACTTCTCATTCAGTCTAGGGGTGCAGGAATAAGTAGTAATGCCTTATTCCTCGCAGAGTCCCTTTAGTTCTGTTATCGGCCCCACAAAGCCTTCTCTTCAAGGTCACACTACTACTCCCTTCACAGACAATACAATGTAATAACCAGGGTTAATTAGTACAGAAAATTTCAAAATGCAATATATATGGTTCCCTTCACAGAGGGGGAATATTTGCTGTGACCAAGCCATATATAAAGTATTTAACCTTCATCATAAAGGGGTAAAAAATGTATCTTTAGGATGAAGGGATGCCAGAATTCTCATTCTTCATTTTCCCAGAGAGAAGCTATGACAGCCAATTATTCTGGTTCTCCAATTCATCAGGGAAAGCATTTGTATACTGAGGTCTTAGGAAGATCTCAGCAGATACGAAAAAAAAACAAAATCTGTGGTCATAAAAATGTATATAGTGTTTTTGGATACACCAGCAGTTTCAAGTTATAGTTCTATAAACTGAAGACCTAAAATAAGGAATATGCAACACTTGAATTGCCTGACTGTTTGCATTGGAAACATTAATATTTGCCCATATAATAAATCAAGCAAATGATTACAAGAATAATATGTCATATGATGGCTTGACAGTTCAGCTGAGAGCACAAGCAAATGTGACAGTTTTCAATCACAACATGCCTTGAATTGAACTGTTTGAGGAAACAGTTAAATTGATGGGTTTAGTTCCTCTTAAAGCTGTGTAGGCATGCAAGACACATTTCATTTGATGTGTAAAGAATAAAAGGATTGAAATGACTAAGTAAGTTAGACATCACTCAACATTACTTCTCAGATATACTACAACTACACAGGGAATGTATTGTTGAAAACATTTGTTCAGTGTTTAGGCAGTAACAATGATTAATGTTGGGCTCATTTCCTCAAGCAAATAGTAAAAATTTCTGCAGTCCTTAGCAGATTTCTTTTATATTTCTTTTTTTTTATTAGCTCTTTATTGAGATGAGGTATACTTGTAAAATATTATAGAAAAACTTGAATTATAGTAATTACCCAAAAAGGGTTCAAACAGGAATAAAGTTAATATACACATCTCATTAAATTTGTCTGTAAAGCAGTGAAGAAAAAGAAAAGGGTAGAATGAAACGGGGGGGGGGGGGGGGGAGTCTGGGGGTGGTAGACTGATAACATTAAGCACAAATAATCTATAGTTTAATCTGTTAGAATTGTGAAGTCCAACCCAAATGGCGACAACTACACCAGTGTCTGGGCTAATAAGAGCCAAAACATTAGTAAACAGAGTAAGTTCAACTTGGAGGCCATGATATCCATATAACGTGTAGTGGACTTGGACTTGAATGCCAACCAGCCTGTCCACATCTTGGTAAAAGAGGATTGGGCGTTGCAGAATGTGGAAGTGAGGTCTTCCATAATGTAGGTTTGATCAACCGCCTGTATCCAGGATTTAATAGACGGAATTTGTGGCTTCGTCTAAAGAACAGGGATTAGGGACTTAACAGCGTTCAACAGATGAGGGGTGATGGAACGTTTGTAGGATTTAATAGAGTCTATGGAACCATTAAATAATACAGTCCAGGGATCATCAAGGAGTGAAACTCCAGTTATTTGTGAAATAAGTGATCTAATATCAGACCAGAATGGTCGCAGGAATGGGCAGGTCCATCAGATATGAGCATGGGTGGCCTTCAAATCACAACCTCACCAACATGTAAAATTGTTATATACCTTTAAAAGGGACTTTGTCTGCTGTGAAGATGTGTTCAATAGGAGTACAATCTGAGATGTTCGAATAAATTGAGACAGTAGTAAGTGACGCCATTTATCCATCTCTTTGATTGCTGAGGTTGTCTTAAAACAGAACTCCAGAGATTTCCTGCTACAACATGCCTGCTCTTTCTGGAATTCCTGGCATGTTTGCTATGTGAACACCGCTCTTCCCGCTGTCACAGCCGTATCGGAGCTGCGCTCTGCGGGGTATCTTACAATACGGCAGGGGAAAGCAGAGCGATGTACACATGCCAGGAATTCCAGAAATAGCAGGGATCTCTGCTATCATTGATGAGCGTGGGTGGACGAGGGGGGGGAGGGGCAGCGCTGGCAGGGAGGAGGAGGAGGAAACCACCTCTATGGGTTGCACGGACCGGGTTTTGAGACCTGCTGCTAGAGGACTACAAGTGGGCATGTCAAACCGCTGCTAGCAGTACAGGGCGAAGTGGCTTCAGCGGTCTTACAAACCGGATGCCACAGGGGAATAACGTTTTTTCAGCAACTTCAGCAGGCTACTACAGAGGAACTACAGAGTTCAGAAGAAGATGGATGGCACAGTTGGTGAAAGTAGGAGATCAGCAGCAATGGCATGGAAAACGTTTTCCCCAGAGTTCTGCTTTAATTTGAAATAATGATCTGAGTTTCTCTTGATGGATTATATGATGGAGGAGAAGATGTGGGGTATTATCCCAAGTTGAAAAGCTGGTGTCCATCCAACCCAGAGGGAAGTATAAATGACCCAGGATGGGTAGCATGGTCATGCAACGCTTTACCCAAAGAAAATGTATGTCTTTTTTTCCCACAAATAGAGCTTTCTTTTGGTGGTATTAGATCATCGCTGCAGATTTTATTTTTTGTGCTATAATGACCGTCAATTTTGAAAAAAAAATGTTTTACTTTATGCTATAAAACACACTTAATAAAAAAAAAATGTAAAAAATTATATTTATTCATCAATTTAGGCCAAAATGTATTCTGCTACATATTTTTGGTAAAAAAATCCCAATAATCGTATATATTAATTGGTTTGCGCAAAAGTTACATCGTCTACAAACTATGCGATACATTTATGGAATGTTTATTTGTATATTTATTTTTTACTAGTAATGGAGGCAATCAGTGATTATTAGCGGAACTGCGACATTGCAGCAGACAAATCGGACACTAAGTGACACTTTTTAGGGATCAGTGACATTATTACAGTGATCAGTGCTAAAAAAATTAATTGTCACTGTACTAATGACACTGGCAGGGAAGGGGTTTACATCAGGGGCGATAAAAGGGTTAAATGTGCTCCTAGGGAGTGCTTTCTAACTGTGAGGGGGGTGCTTTGACTGGGGGAAAACAGAGATCCATGTTTCTGCATAGCAGAAACACAAGATCTCCATTTTTCCCTCTCACAGAACGGTGGTTTGCCAGGTTTATATAGGCAAACCACACTTCTGCCTCTCCAGAGAACAATCAGACCCGCTGATTGTCTTCCGCTGTTTCCAATCACAGAGGAAGCGGGTCACCCGCGGCGCACGCGCCCCAGACAAAGTGCATGAAAGCACGCACAGGTACGTGATTTCCTGCAGGAGGGCCACCTTGCCGCAGTATATCTGTCTGGGCCTTCCTTAAGGGGTTAACCCTTTCACTTGCAGAACCTCTATTGCTCCCCCTAAACCTTACCTTTTTTTGAAAGCACTGGACTGATGATTCTACTGAATTTATAGGCACTGTGATATTTGCACAAATGTTTATGATTATTTTTATTAAAAAAAAATACACCAAAATCATTATACATACACAACATAACTAACTAAAATGCTTACTAAATCCACTTAAACGGTGATCTAATACAAAGGATATGGAGGTGCCCAAAGTTGAATAGATATTGGAGAGAGGTTGCTGGAATAATAAATACAGTCTTTGGAACAACTCTTGGTTTAGATCCAATGATGTGTATATTAGGGCACCTGGAAGAGGATAATAACATGTGGGGTAGACAAATGGCAATAATCAGGTGTCTTTTCTTAGCACGGAATCTAATAGCGAGGAAGTGGCTGGCAATAAATCCACCAGTGTAGATAGGGAGAATGAGGTTAATAATATAATAAGGAAAAAAAAATTGTATATACCAAAAGGGGTAATGTGAAGTAAATTTGGGATTGTTGGATCTGTAGGTAAAGTACGATGTATCGATAAAGGTAAAACTGGCAACGAAAAGGCTCTTTCTTTCCCCTTTTTTGTTTTTAATGCTAATTAGAGTTGAGCGAACCCAAACTGTAAAGTTCGGGTCCGTACCGAACTTTCGGGTGTCCATGTACCGAACCCGAACGTTTGAGAAAAACGTTTGGGTTTGGGTTCTGGGTTCTGGTATTTTATCACGCATGTTGAATAGCTGCAGGGCAGTCAATCAACAAGCATTTCACTGGTTTTCCCTAGAAGCCATCACAGCCATGCCTACTAATGGCATGGCTGTGATTGGCCAGTGCATCATGTGACCCAGCCTCTATATGAGGCTGGAGTCACAGTGCTGCATGTCACATGCTCTCAGGTTAGTGTAGGGAGAGGATGCTGCCGGCGCTGTGCGGGACAGATTGTGAGGGACAGATTGCAGATCTAATAACTAGGTAGAGATTACTACTACTGCTGTGAGGGACAGATTGCAGTGATAATAACTAGGTAGAGATTACTACTACTGCTTTGAGGGACAGATTGTAGATCTATAACATCTCATCATGCATTACAGAACGATCTGATTACAGAACGATCTCTCATCCCGCATTACAGAACGATCTGATTACAGAACGATCTGATTACAGAACGATCTCTCATCCTGCATTACAGAACGATCTGATACTGGACTAGGTAGAGATTACTACTGCTTTGAGGGACAGATTGCAGATCTAAGTGTCGCGGCCGTCGTAGGAGAGGGATG
>BLSH010380177.1:443162-454541 GCA_018402905.1 Glandirana rugosa
ATGTGTATAAGAGACAGTTAGTGTCATGTTCAGACATGACAATGTTATATTAGAGGATGGAATACAATTTCTCCAAATCTTCTACCTTGCAAAAGCATTGGCCCATAGTCGGTATTGATGGTATCTTGTTTTTTTTTTCCTTAGCTGTAGATTGAGGAGCATGCTGTCCTCTCAATCAAGACACTGCTTTAGGTGCCGCTGAATTCCATGTGTTGATCACAAAATGTTTTCACCCTTTGCAGTTGGTGACAATATTTACAAAACAATTTAAATCAGTTGGACCTGAGCGATCCAATTATCAAGATGATGCCACATCCCAATTAAATGTAAACAACTAAAAAAGCTTCTGTTTTTGGCCATGGATGTTCTGTCCAGGAGCATTAACCATGTTTGCCACTTGGTGACGCTGCAGTGTCTCCCAGGTGGTGAATGAGGTTGGACGTGCTGGCATCACAGCATCAGTATGATGCAGACACCGCTATTTCCCATTGTGACAGGATGTGATGTCATCCGTCAACCAGGAGTGACACTTCTTTCTGTGGAGTGTGATGGAGAAAAGTGTGAATGGTGTGGAACTCACGCCACACGTGGCCTATTGCAGGTCTCCTTCCCATGGGCGGAAGTCACACATGGCCAGACTGCCGCAGCCTATTGGCTGAGACGGTGACTGGATCCATGAAATGGCACCAAATTTATATTTAAAAACCTTCTACCTGCACAGTATTCTAGCTGCTTTTTATCTTGCTACCTGTGGGGTGTCGACCAGCTCTCTCCACCTTGTTTGTAGCCATGCCGGGACATAGTGGAACTAGGAGGTAAATTATGCTTTGGGTCCCTGCTTTTTACTATTGGTCAGTTGGGGGGTTCCATCTATTGATATCTACTAAAATCCCTTTGTCTTTTTCTTTTTCCGCCCCCCCCCGTATCTATAGACGGTTGTTTGTTCTGTAGGTCCATTGATGGATTTTGATTGAACTCTGTTGGCATACGTCTAATTTTATGTTGTCCTGACCTATATATATATATATATATATATATATATTTGTTTTTTGTTTTTTTGGTTTTTTTTGGGGTGGAATTATAGGTGATTTTCTTCCCCCCCCCCTTTTTTTCTCCTCCATGTCAGTATATGGTCCCAACGTCCCGCCCTGGTTTCATCCTGGTCTATGCCACACTGAGGAGTAAGTATATAGCTCCGATATGTTTTGAGTGCACATTGTTGTACATGCAGGAGGGGATATCTTTTCATTTTTTGGAGCTCCCACACCGGTATATATATTTTATATCTAATTAATATTATGTTTCATCCTCCTTTTCATCTTCCTTTGAGTGGTTCCCTTGCTCCCAGTGTTCCTACAGGGATGGAGTGGTTATCAGTGTGTGAGTTGCTCACATATATTGTAAGCTGGATTTAGTAAATTGTGAAATATTGTATTGAATATTCTTTGTATTGTCCCCCCTTTTTTGACTGCTATTTATTTTCCAGTGATTTAAATGTACTTTCCAACCAAGTAAAACTCCCTGAAGAAGACCTTGGATAGTCAAAACGTTGGAGTTATTTTGAGATTTAGTATCATTTTATCTCATGATATATGTCTTCATGTTTTGTATATTTTGTGTACACACCTTGTTTTATGGATTTTAATTCTTTGTAATAAAGTATTTTTTATATATTAATATCCAAATGTCCTTTGATGCCTATAAAGTCCAGTTGAAAAACTTTTTCCGTTGGTGACAATATTTCTGGCCACATTGATGATTAGTCACTAATTCCTTAGGTCTTCCTCAATGTGTTTTAGCCACCATATTTTTCAGTGCTGTTCATGAACCATTTGGTGGTTCATGTGGTGAATCCATAGAAGTCTGCATTTTTGTATTTGTTCTTCAGCTGAAGGTTGATGGTAGTATAAAGGGTGACATTACCACCACTGCCAAGCAGTAATACCATTTGCTTATTCTTGCAGACAAGCACATAGCGCCCATCTTCAGACCAGCCAAACATGTTGGTTATATGTATTAGTAATATTCCTGAAAAAGCTACTTTAATATCAGATAGGTAAATACAGTATTGCTAGAGGTAAATAACTGTCTTCCTGTAAAAAATATTCAAATACTATGTTGCCAAAAAAGAATTGTTGGAGGCATCAGAACTACAATCTAGGCAATTCAAAATACATTGAAAGAAATAGAACATGGGTACATATAATACATTCATAAACATAGAAGTACCCTTCTAGCAGAACAACCACTGACAGGGTAGCCTTTCTGTCTCTCTCAGCCCCTCATGTGGTAGAATCTCTCAGATTCTCATATTCACAATTGAATATGGGGATATTTCTGCTGGCATGGCAGTCTATCAGGAAACGCAGGACCCTTTAATAGCAAAAGTAACCTTGTCATGAACCAGTTTTATATGCAGGAGTTTATACTAATATTGTATACTTCATTCACTAAGTGAAATCAACTATATTACAGACCAAATCCCTCTTTAGTTGCAGCACCTTCGTGACCAACACAAATACAGTTTTTGTTGACATGGCATGCTTCACACGTGGCTTTTAGATTTAACTTAACTTGGCAAGCATGTATCTCTGTTAGAGATATCAAGTGCCTGGTACTAGAACGGTAACTATTTAACATTTAATATAAAGGATTTTTTTTTTTATACATATCACTTACTACCAACAGAGTATAAACAAGATTAGTGATTATGGATTTATGTTTCTCAGGACTCTTATTAGCTATTCATTGGGGCTATGCTGTTATTGTGTAAGTATTTAAGGGGCTCCTGTTACATTAAATGGGGTCTCACAATATCAAACCCATTTGGGTTCAAAACAGAATTCTAGGACTTGCTTTTTGATAGGGGCAGGCTTGAAGGAAGTACTTCTGTGAGCATATTTCTTCCAGGGTTGACAAATCCAGGCAAAGTATATGAAAACATACCACGGATGTGTTCATTTCTTTTTCTACTGTGTTTTATTGTTATTTTCAGCAAAAGAAGTACAATAGAAACAGTTTACAGAATATAAATATAACAGCATCTCACATTCATCATTTCTATCTGACAATATAAAAGAGAATCAATTGTATCTTGGAAATTGTTGTAAAAGGAAAACTCTTTGTATAATCCCTGAACAAGCGGAGTTGTCAATAGAAAAACAGTTATAAACTAAACAAAGCTCAAACAACTAAGCACCTGCACTTAGAGTTCTGCACATTAGAAACGTGGGATCAATAAGCTTATTGCACAGGTAACACATAGAAATAAAGGTGCCTTATTGAAATACATTGAACCCACTACTCTTCCTATTCATCAGGAATGTAGGTCACAGTTCAGGCAATACACAAGTATCAGGAAGTTCAGTCCATGGACCGCACAGTTTCTCAAATATACTAGGATATCCCCTAGCCCGGGGGTCAGCAATGCGTAGATCGCAATCTACCAGTAGATCGCAGACAGGTGACTGGTAGATCACCGTCTTGGCTTGCTGACCCGTCATCCCATAGCCTAAAACAGAGTGCAATGCAGAGGGACTACTTGTAAAGTTGGAACTGTATTAGGCAGCAAGAGCTGCATAAGCCGATGCCTTCTCTGTAATGCTGGCTCCTGTCCCATGCGAATGCCAACTGCACTCCACCTCTTATCCCGGCTGGCGGTCTCATGAGTGCTACCAGCAGCAGGAAAGAAGAGATCTTTAGGTCAGTGTGAAGCAATACACTGGACATAATACTACAGGGCTGCTTTCACACTGATGTGCTGCAGTTTACCCACATCGCGAGTGGAGTGCAGTGTACCTGCGGGTTTGCTACTCTTAGCCATAGACTTCTATTATATCATGCGGGCTTGGTGAACCACCTGAATTAACCGGTTAACAACCAGGCCCATAACCAAATGACGGCTACAGGGCGGTTGCTTAACTCTGGGAGGGCGTACAATGACGTCCTCCAAGAATTGCGCGATCACCCAGCCATCCTCACCCACCCAGCCAGCCATCCATGCTCAGACAGCCATCCATGCTTACCCAGCCATCCATGCTCCCCCATCCAGCCATCCATGCTCACCTAGCCATCCATGCTCATCCACCCAGACATCCATGCTCACCCACCCAGCCATCCATGCTCACCCAGCCATCCATACTCACCCATCCGTCCATGCTCACCCACCCAGCCGTGCTTACCCACCCATCCGTGCTCACCCATCCCCATCTGTGCTCACCCATCCCCATCCATGCTCAGTCATCCCTATCCGTGCTCACCCATCCTCATCCATGCTCACCCATCCCCATCCGTGCTCAGTCACCCCCATCCGTGCTCATCCATCCATGCTCACCCATTCCCATCTGTGCTCAGCCATCCCCATCCGTGCTCACTCATCCCCATCCGTAATCAGTCATCCTCATCCATGCTCAGTCATCCTCATCCCTGCTCAACCATCCCCATCCATGCTCAGTCGTCCCATCCATACTCAGTCATCCCATGCCACTACAGTGCCTCACAAGTGTAGTGTAATAGGTAGTCAAATTAGATTTGAAATTTATGCCCCTAGAACACCTGACCATGCTCCCTGCATGTTGGGCCTCTGTATGTGACCAGGCTGTGGAAATGACACACACAATGGGTATCGCCATACTCAGGAGGAGTAGCAGAATATATTTTTGGGTGTAATTTTTGCTAGGTACATGCTGTGCATTAGAAATATTGTATAAATGGACAACTTTGTGTAAAAAAAAAGCGTTTTCATTTTCTTTCCACATTTTCTGAAAACTTGTGGAAAAAATGACATGTTCAAAAGACTCATTATGCCTCTTAGAATATACATTAGGGTGTTTACTTTCCAAAATGGGGTCATTTTTGGGCGTTTCCATTGTCCTGGTGCTTCAGGACCTTCAAAAGTGCAAGAGGTAGTCAGGAAATTATATGTGTAATTTATGTGCCTAGAACGCCTGATGGCCATACTCATAAGGAGTAGTAGAATGTGTTTTGAGGTGTAATTTGTGATATGCATATGCTGGGTGTGAGAAATAACCTTGTAACATGACAATTTTGTGGGAAAAAAAAAAAAGAAAAAAAAATCTTCATTTTGCAAAGAATTATGGGAAACAATTACAACTTCAAAAAACTCGCCATGCCTCTTACTAAATACTTTGGAATGTTTACTTTCCAAAAAGGGGTCATTTGGGGGGTATTTGTACTTTCCTGGCATGACAGGCTCTCAAGAAATGAGATATGCCGTCAGTACATCAGGTGTGATCAATTTTCAGTGATTGGCACCATAGCTTGTAGACTCTATAACTTTCACAAAGACCAAATAATATACACTTATTTGGGGTTTTTTTTTACCAAAGATATGTAGCAGTATAAATGTTGGGCAACATTTATGAAGAAAAATTACAAATTTGCAAAATTTTATAACAGAAATGAAGAAAAATGCATTTTTTTTTACAAAATGTTTGCTTTTTTTTTCATTTATAGCGCAAAAAATAAAAAAAACCAGCAGTGCTTTAATACCACCAAAAGAAAGCTCTATTTGTGTGAAAAATGGACACAAATTTCATATGGGTACAGTATTGCATGACTGAGTAGTTGTCATTCAAAATGTGAGAGCACTGAAAGCTGAAAATTGGACCGGTTGTTAAGAGGGTTTAAAGCAGTTGTCTACCCAAAAAAGTGTTTTTTACCTACAGGAAAGCCTATAATAAGGCTTACCTGTAGGTAAAATTAATATCTCCTAAACCTGTACGGTTTAGGAGATATTCCACTTGCAATGCAGCTGCTGATGTCACGGCGCATGGGCCGTGATTGCCCGGCCAAGTCCCGGAGCATAGCGCCGGATCCTGACGGAAAGCCCGCCGGAAAGACGGGCTCCAGCGCACATGCGTGGGAGTGACGTCTCGCGGCTCCGGCCACTCACAGCGCCAGAGCCGCGAACCCGGAAGAAGCCACACTGCGAAGATGTCCGCTCCCTCTGCAGGGACTGGGCAGCCCTGCGGGAGCTTCATTCTAAGGTGAGTATTTCATAATGGGCTAGTATGATGTGCATACTAGCTCATTATGCCTTTGCCTTGCAGGTTATTGTTTTTTTTTTTTTACCTTGGGTAGACAACCGCTTTAAGTGCCCAGTGGTCAAGTGGTTAGACCCATGATTGCCATGCAATGCACGCGATTGCGACATGATAGAATAGGCAATTAGAGGTTTAAATCAGGTGTGAGGAGGTGACACTGGGCCTGGTGATCTTTGACTTCTCCCATGTTGTTCATGTAGATCTTCATCTCTTTAAGGTTGCCTACCCATGCCCTAGCCTCATAGGTGAGTTTAGAGGTCGGTAGTACCTGATCGATCAAGGTCTTCCTTTGATTGAGGGAGATTACTGTGGAATATATCCACTGCAACACTACCAGTTTTCTGGCATAAAACAGTAAAAACATAGGAATTATTTTTGATGTGAACGTAAATCAACATCCTCCAGCACTGCTAGTATACACCACCTGGGCCCTGCTCGTGGAGCTTACATTCTAAAGGGTGTATATATTTTAACCCCCTTGATGCACTGTAGCTGCATTATTTCATTGTGGGAAGGGCCACCAGTGGATATAGACCAATTGTGATGCACAGTAATATATCTTAAATTTGATAAAGCTAATCCACCCTGGGACGTAGGCAGTTGCAACGTCTCAGGGGAGATTCTGGGGTTCTTTGGGAACCACAGAAAGGTGGACAAAAGAGAATAAATTTCCTGGAATATTTTCTTAGGTATGTATACTGGACTACATGACAAAATATACAAGAATTTGGGCAAAAATGCAATTTTAAAGAGATTAACCCTACCCATTAAAGTCAGTGGCAGGTTAGCCTAGCTGACTAGTTTATTTCTGAAGGATGCTATGCAGGGTAGAAGATTATTTGCAATATAGATAGAGACTGGTAGTTGCACTGTAACTCCTAGATATTTAAAGGAGGAAGTAACTTGTAGAGGGTAATCTGAAGGGAGGTCAAATGTGAGGGCAGGATCCACAGAGAACACACTGGACTTAGTCCAATTCACTTTAAAGCTAGTAATGAGTTGAAGCACCTTGGGGATCATAATGTGAGTATTGGAAAGGTAAAGCAGCATACCATCCCCATATAACAATACATGTTCTTCCAATGAAGCAGTCCACATCCCTTGCAAATCTGGGGAAGATTGAAGAGCTTTGTAGTCTGGAGAGCAGACAGGAGGGATCTGCTAGAGTTGAGTGCAATCAGGGGAGACACCACAGAGCAGATCATTCTGTTGGGAGAGACCTGGAAAAGGTGAGAGATACAGTGCAGAGGTGACACTGTGACAGGGGTCATCCTCATCATCTTCTCAACTCGGAAGTGTCAAGACCAGTCAGAGTGTTCAATGTCTTGATGCTTCGGAGTAGAGAGGATGATCAGTTGACGTGACGCTGAGGGGGCTGGGTGAGAGACACATCCCGTTTAGTGACGGCGGCTGGGACATGATTGAAGCCTCTCTTTACTACTGTTAATTGTGTGCTATTCATTTTCTGTCTGTAAGTGCAATACATGGGGGGGGGGTTGTGTGACTTTATGGAAAACAATAAACAGATTGTTGTATCACACTATGCGGCACTCTCCTTTGTTTCACTGCATATATATGATCTGAATGGCCTGGCGTCTGGCATCAGAGGTCCAATCATGTGACAAAATGCTGTGTTGCTTTTGCATGAGAATGCTAGGCATGTTTATTTGGTGAGGTTTTGTCCATGTGGGGAGAGGTCGGCATTCTTTACTGAACACATGCTATGGTGGGACGAAAAATCTTCTGTTAGTTTGTCATCTATACAGTTACCTATGGATTTTTTTTTTAATTGGACTGACATGGAATTTCCTTGTCATCCTGCTGAATGAACTTTGACACATTCCTTCACTGGGTGTCTCACTATCTATGGTGTTACTATTAGTTGACTACTTTTATGAGCTGTTTTTGCTATTTTTTTTATAGTACAATGTATCCATTTATCATATTTTTATAGTAGTTGCTATTATCCAGAATCATCATTGTTATTCATTTTATTTATTCGTGGGATTTTCCATGCACGGTGTGAGGATTGTTGTTATTGAGCGGTATATGAGATCCCAGGAGAGTGAGTATTTATTACGGTATATAATATCTTCATATATTTAAAGACCAGTGCAATATAAAATCTCTGCGGATCAGTCCTGACTTCCACAACCTGAATCGGAAGAAGATTTAGAATTAGTATAGATACTCCTCTTGCATATGTAGAGTACTTTGAGTAGAAGGCATGAGCAATCTGCAGCCTTTTTAAAGCCATGACCTTGAATCCCATCAAATGAGTCTCCTAAAGCAGAATGATATGTGCATTTGAATGTTTCAGATAGTCAAAGAACAGAGATCTTTTAACCTTAGAGTTTAGTAGGCCTCTGACATTACACGTAAGGCACTTTAGACCCATGATGGGAAGGAAAGGGTGATAATTCAAAAAGGATTATAATACAAACATGAGCGAGAGCAAGTGTCCCAAGCATGTGATCACATTTTATAAAAAGAGCTAACAATAATAATAGCTGGCAGTCGTTACCCCTCCAAGGTGCAGTTGTGCAGTGCAGAAATAAAAAATAAAAAAAAGAACAAAACACAAACTTCCCTCTTCCCGCTCATTGCCCCAAACCTCAACAAGCTTTGACCCAGTAACCATAACAGCAACTAAGGAGATGACCATGCAGATCCCTCAACTAACAAGGTAGATGTCCCATGTGCAAACTTGTGCAAAGTTAGTATCTAATAGAAAAGAAAAAATGGTATGCACAATAAATATGGATGATCCAGAGAAACTTGCATCCATTTGAAGACTCCTGCAGTCAGTGCACAACTCATAAGAGAATAGTGAAAAAGTCAGGAGGAAGGAGCCATGCTGTGTTTACATAGTCATCCAGAGATCAATTGCAGACATAGAGTACTAGATATCCCAGGTATGTCACATAGTCGACAGGATGACAGCACTGGTGATACAGTACTTCCAGAATAAATCAACAAAAAAGTGTCACAAACAGACCCCCATAAAACATAGTCAGACCGAAGGGTAACTACAAAAGGTATTCCCATCAATGAAGCAATAGCAACAAGTTTTTTAAAAAAACTGAAAGGATCCTAGAAATCAGCAAACAGACATCTTTTAAGTGATCATCCCAGACCGTGAAGCCAGTCAGAGGCATCAGAAGGAGAGAGGAAAAATTGAGCTTTACACTCACTGATGGCTCTCATCTATTGACACTGGTCATCCTGTAGGAGCCCCAAGCCTTGCCTTTGGTTCACAGGAATGTTGAGAAACAGGGACTAGGTGTGAATAATGGTCCAAGGGGCATTTGACAATCACAGGGGAGGTACCATCACTGATGGAGAGAAATGCTTATTTTAATTTTACATGAATTATATACTTCAAGCTCCCCAATCTCACCCATTATTTAAATGATTCACTATTTAGCATGAGGGAAAAATCCACATATGGGCTACAACCCACTTTGAAGATTCCACAGGTGGATGACCCCTTCAAAGGACTGCACAAAAACTTTTAAACAGTTCAAGGCCAATTCAGACCAGGACGTAGATGTTCCTATGCCTGTACCCTGCATATATAAATATTTTTCTATTGTTTTGACTCCAGTAATTACATCAAACATATATATGATTTTTCAATTTTGTTGTTATTGTGGTCTCACCTCAACTGTAACTCTGCTAAGTGGGTCTCATACGTGTCTGCTTTTAAATAAACACATCCAGATCCTATGGAGTTTACAAAGAGATAGATATTCACCTATATTCACCTATGGATGGCATAACAGAAATAATTTGTTTGATAATTTTGATTGCTAAATCAGAATAAAAGCATACCTTTTAAAGATCTAGGTTCTCACCTTGCATGTAACTTTTATGAGTGAGACTTGAAAGACAGAAGCATCGTGTCTCAAATTCAGTTTGAAGTGTATTACTCCAGCGCTGACAACCGCAGCACTACAGTAATGGAGATTGTGAAAAGTCAAACAGCATAATTATCATAAGGCAGACAATTTGGGCCTTAAATTGATAAGACTCTGAATATCACATGATAATGCTATTAAATGGGAGCTGTGTTGCGTTTTTACCTTTTACTGCAGAGTAGTCTGAATGTCCATCCATGAGGGTCAGCAGCCGTGTTCAATGGCTGCCCACCACCTGGGTTTTATATACCCCCCCTGGATCGAGCGGCGTCTGACGTCACCGCTCGGTCATCGAACACCCATTGGATAGTCACAGTGAGATAGGCTGTCCAATAGAGAATCGTCTATTGATGTCTAAGCTGTGCAATTGTTCGGCTCTGAACGCGTGCACTGCGCACGTGCAGGGCCGAAGATCAATGTGCACGCGCAAAGTAGTGGCAACCATATTAGAAAATACTGACACAGGATAGGATACACCCACCTGTGTTGGCATGAAGCCAAGACAGCAATCTTGAAGAATCCTTCCCATTGCTCAAGAAAGAACATGGGCAAGGGGAGGATGGATAGCTGTCAGCAAATAAAAAAATGGAGAGAAATGAAAAGAGCAATCCCCTTAGGACAGATGGAACCATAATGTCTAGGTATCGAAGCAAAACAAAGTGCCTATCCACGGAAAGGATCAAATCATCTGGAGTCTCTTGTTACTGGCCCCAGACTGGATCGCTTATCAGGGAACACATCATTATATCTCACAAAAATGAGGCATTACCTATATCTCGGGCAAATTTTGAATCAAATGATCCTAATTATGTAACTTATCTTTATCTGCATATCTATGATTTGTTTGTTTGGCTGGATAGAGCACATAAAAAAAAAAGAAAAGAAAAAAGGGTAAATTAACCTTATTATATATCTAGAGGATGAGATATAATAATCATGACTAGAGTTGAGCGAACCTCTGGAAGTTTGGGTTCTGCTGGTCCGTCCGAACTTCGGGACAAAGTCCGGGTCCGGGTCCGGACGGAACCCGAACGATCGCACGGACGGGCCTGAAACAGGGCTTCAAGCCTGCCTGGTCGTCTTGGGTTTGAAGGTCTCCAAGCGAGTTGAGATCAGTACTAATAATATAGAGTAGGAGATCTATATATTATTCCAATTAAATGGGAAAAAAGAAAAGAAAAAAAAAATACACGAGATAGGTCGGTTTGTTTGTTTAGTATCTATACGTCTATTTCTATTCAATGTATTAATCCTAGTAAACTAAGTTTTAAACGGGCTCTATATCCATTACGGAGTAAAAACACTCTATATTACTACACAAGGGACTATTCGCTAGGTCAGACCCCGGTCATTGTTCTCTGAGGTCTACTAAACTAGGAAAGGCACCTATCCGT
>BLSH010380177.1:498181-510077 GCA_018402905.1 Glandirana rugosa
AATAACAAGATATTAGTAGAGGATCAAGATCCGACCTCAGTGTCACGACGTACAGTGTACGAGAGACCCATCACATCCCTCTTCTACGACGGACACGACACTCCCTGTCTAACGTCTATCTATCTATCCATCTCTAATGATGATGACGAAAATCCCTGTCTAACGTCTATCTATCTATCTATCTATCCATCTCTAATGATGATTATGACGAAAATCCCTGTCTAACGTAGTAGTAGTAATCTCTACCTATCTATCTATCTGCAATCTGTCCCTCACAGCACAGGCAGCATCTTCTCCCTACACTACCCAGAGAGCATGTGACATGCAGCACTGTGACTCCAGCCTAGAACTAGGAGATGATTATAGAACAATAATTTGTCCCTTACAGCAACAGCAGGAACCTGACCCTATAGGAGTAGGCAATGATTTTAGAACAATAATCTGTCCCTTACAGCAACAGAAGGAACCTGACCCTATAGAACTAGGAGATGATTTTAGAACAATAATCTGTCCCTTAGAGCAACAGCAGGAACCTGACCCTATAGAACTAGGAGATGATTTTAGAACAATAATCTGTCCCTCAAAGCAGTACACTCTACCTAGTCCAGAATCAGATCATTCTGTAATGCAGGATGAGATGTTATTATATCTGCAATCTGTCCCTCACAGTGCCGGCAGCATCCTCTCCCTAGATTAGCCTGAGAGCATGTGACATGCAGCACTATGTGACTCCAGCTTATATGGAGGCTGGGTCACATGATGCACTGGCCAATCACAGCCATGCCATGAGTAGGCATGGCTGTGATGGCTTCTAGGGAAAATCACGCTTGTTGATTGGCTGCCCTGCAGCTATTCAACATGCGTGATCAAATACCCGAACCCAGAACTCGAACCCAAACTTTTTTTTAAATGTCCGGGTTCGGGTCCGGGTCACGGACACCCCAAAGTTCGGTACGAACCCAAACTTTACAGTTTGGGTTCGCTCAACTCTACTTATAATTGTTTTACTTTGGTCAGTCTACATTTTTGGATCAGCTAAAGGTCTAACATATAGTGGTTAAGTGGATGACACTTCAAAAGGTCTGATTCATCCTGTTCATGGTATGAACAGTAGTAATTAGCCACACTAAACTGGAGATGTTCTGTAATGTTAAAGATTTTACCATTCATCCCAGTAGCTTTCTTAGTTCTAACGAGTGACCTCACACTCAATACAACTGAGGGTATGTGTGCATGGATGAGTAACAAAACATTTTCAACATTACAGGGCAGGCCCAGTTAAATGAGACTAACTACTACTACGTGTAACAGGTCTAAACATAATTTTCATTATTAAGATTTATTAACATAAATATCTTTTTTTTTAAGGTACAACAAAATGCACTACTGTTTGAAAACTTCCTCCAGAAAGTGAATGCTCTTTTGGTAAGTAACTAATCTTTGTATTTCTTTTTTCATTTTTCGAAACTGTACTGCACAAATAAAAAAATAATATTTATAAGAAGCAATGCTGCATTGAGAAACACTTTCAATTTAAACTGATCACATTTGCAAGGGTGTTCTGCTTTACCTTGGACTACAGCAGTGAATCCTAAATATGTTGGTTTGCATCTTTTTTGTAGAAGCTTACCATCCACCCCCTGTTAGGGTACATTTAATCTTAATGGGCATCTAATGCTAACCATTTTAGTTTTATTTGTTTTATACCTTTCACTACTGGGCCCTGCTCTCCACTTTTAACCTCAGGTGACTGAACCATTTTTCTTTTTTTTTTTTAATCACATTTCAGTCTTATCTGCTTACAGCTTTGTTGGAAAATATTTCCCAAACCATACATTTTACATGCAGTACATACATACAGGACCCGTTGAATAAAAACATGGTGTTGCTGATTTTGCAATTCTGCAAATATTTATCTAACCAATATTTCCTATTCAAATACACTACAATCATTATTAGCACACACAAGCATAACAAAAATTCCCACTAAATCTAAAAATAAATATATTTTAAATGAGGCCTTTTTGTAAAACAGTAATAATAATAATAACAGGCACAATTGTAAATTATTGCAGGTAGGATTGTATTTAAGCAACTTACTTAAAAATCTGCAGGTTGGCTTCATACCACATGTATTGTGGTAATGCCTAATCTACAGTGCAGTGTGTGTTGGGATAAAATAATACATGCATACTATGGGATACTCTTCACAATGCACTGTAGGACATAGAGGTAAATAAATGTAATTTTAAAAAGGTTTGGAGAAAGAAAACAAACATTGTCCCCATGCACTGCAGTGTAACACAATGGGCAGGATTTACTAAAACTGAAGCGTGCAAAATCTGGGGTAGCTCTGCATAGAAACCAATAAGCTTCCAGATTTTATTGTCAAAGCTTAAAGTTTAATTGAACAAGCTGAAGTTAGAAGCTGATTGGCTACCATGCACAGCTGCACCAGAATGTGAGTGCTCCAGTTTTAGTAAATCTCCCCCAATATGTGGTGCATATATTGTGTGGTTGGTTATTCCTGATTTTTTCTTTTGCTTGTTTGTTAGGTTTTTTGCCAGTACTGCCACTAGTGGACTTTGGAGAAATATCAGGGGTCTAAACAGACTCTGATGTCTCACTTTAAAGAAAGAGAAAGGGATTTAGTCCTTAATCTTCTTCTCCTTTGACCAGCACTCACCGAACTAGGAAATGGTTAGTACTGGGTGCTCCTATGTTCATTCATGAAAGGAAGACATCATAATCATGGCATTCATGTTTCCTGATTCCCTCAGTTATGCAATTATGAAGTATTGAGTACTCCTGTGTTTATTTGGGAAACTGAAGGAATTGGCAAACATGAGAGACATGTTTACTGATCTCCCCTCTCACCATCTTGAAGAGAAAAGATATCTGATCCTTGGCAGGGACAGGGATTGTGGAGGGGAAACAGAGGGAAGAAAATTGTGGGCCCACAGCAGGCAGAAACTAATGACAAGCAAGGCACATTGCGGGCAGTGGTGGTCATTCATTTTTTGTGAATGACTAGTCAACTGCTTGTCAGCCACTGATCATAGTTATTTATGAATCATCAAGTCTAAGGGATGTTTATAGCCTAAGGGAATACAGTGGACATATGCGTTACCGAGCTGACCAGATGCAAGCGGTTCTGATCTGATGTAACCCTTACATTAATGGCAGCAAGGCAGTACAAGGTTTAAAAAAGTAGTGTTTGTTTAAATTACTTAATTTTCTTTTTTATGTCCTGTAAAGGGGTATTGTCTTCACTTAGCATCCTAGCGACACAACAGGAAGTGAGAACAACTTTCTTCAAAATTAAGCAGACATTCCTTATAGACAGTCGTCACTAGAACATGTCTTCACTGGAAGATTCCAAAAATGCCTCTTGATTTGGTAGTTGTTTGGAGTTCCCCATGCACCAGCAGTTGTTCTTCCTAATCACAAGCAGTATGTCTCTTCTTTGTTTATTTCCCAGAACAGAAACACAACACAAATAATAATATCACCTTGCATCGGCAGCAAACCAGTATTATTGCTTTGCGGGTCCCTGTTACAGTCACAGAACAGCTCATGCTTGGGAATAGATGTAGTTTCAAGGGTACAAATAAAAGTAAATGGTGTGCAACTAATATAATCTCATTTGAGTTCTATTTTCTTAACATTACATGGAGGACACACAGAGTACACACAGAGCTCCTTCTGAGACTTTTGTAGAGCTTAAATAGAACAAAGTATACAGTAAGCCTACATTCACACACATCAGAGCATATTGGTGATTTTGCATGAAGTATACAGGATCAAAAATTCCTGAATAGACTCAAAAAAAGTTTTTCTGTGTAGGGCTTAGGGCATAGAGCATAGGGTCATTGAGTGTACAAGTTTCAACAGTGTGATATTCTGGGGTATTCTGGTGTTGAGCCATTTCAGTGAGACCACGCAAGTCAGGAACTAAAGTTTAGGGTTTTCCAGACCACATTTATTTAAAAATAAAGCAAAGTCCTTATCAGGGTTTCCCACACAGGGGTCTTCACCTTCAAAAGCGGAGATAGTTAAAATAATACTGAGCCACCCAGCTCTCCTGGCTCCCTGGGTTCTCCTGGCAATTAGGGAATCTCCTGGCACCCATCTGAAGCCCTCCTGCCTCCTAGCTTGAGGCCTCCTAGCTTTCGAGTGGAGCGCACCTGTCTCCTTGACAGAACAGACCTGTCTCCTGGATGGATAACACCTGTCTTCTAATGAGAGCTCTAAACTATGCCCAAGCCTATCATTACAAGGGCTGTGCATACCTGCATACTGGTTTGAATATTTCTTCCCTCCCAAAGCACTTTGAAATTTCCAAACTACAAAGCCCAAACTGGGAACACCAACATCAGGAGAAAGTTGTAAAAACTGATTTCTCTGCTCATATTCAATACTCTGGAGTCCTGCACTCTGTAAATGTGCAAACCCTGTGTCCTTTTTACAACCATTTTCACAGTGGCTGTGCCTTACATTGTCATAACAGGCACAATTGGAAAGAATGGGATTCTGTGTAGTCAGGTGTGGTAAGTCTTCCTCAAGCATAGGGAAGTAACTTGTGTGAATGGGGGCTTAGTTGCAATTCCCCTTCAGTTGGGCACATAACATGATAATAATCACATTTCTGGCTCCCTGTTTTAGACTTGCTTGTATTTATGAAAATAGTGGCCCATCTGTGTTTATTACTATTCATTAGTAGACAACTTCACAAGCTGAAAAAGACACATGGCCATTGAGTTCAGCCTTACAAACTGGAAAGCTTTTGAGGATGGACATAGGATACTATAACATTTGGGTATATCTCAATGTGATATTGTGATATTATGTCAAATGTTGTGGATATATTAGGCATTATCGCTTGCCTGACAGTATAAGCTATTGTAAAATGGAGCTTCTTTGAGGTTGTTTGCAAAGTATATTGGATAGCTAAATCGGGGTGTATTTTACATCTTCAATATTTAATCCCAAAGTATATGATGTTGAAGTATGTATCTTTATAACAGTCCATTAATTTTTTCCACTTTTTTTATCAGGAAAAAGTTGGATGCACCATTGACAATATTCTTGGCACACAAGTGGTAAAGACTTTTATTTATAATATATATAAAGCCCATATAAAGTTTTCTATTAAACTACTGGAGAACACATCAATGCCTTCCTAATAAAGATCATAACTGCTTTTCATCACTGTGACATAGGATGCCTCAGGCTGGAGCTACATGCTCTGTTTTTTTTTTTTAATCCACTAGCAATAGCAGTTATTCAGATATACAGCAATTGGTCAGGCATGGAGCACCCTAGTATAAGTAATAGTAGCAAGTAGTAGCTATCAATCTTGAATGATCATGAAACGCTCCCATTGAATGAGATGGATTGCTACTATACTACAACATGCCACAAGTGCTGCTTACACCGTTGGAAGCCATTTAATCCTTCTTTCACAATAGCCTAAGGTTGAACTACCTTGGATAGTCCTCCTTGAATATATCTAGACTGCCTTTTTTTCAATTGATTTGGCTCACAGAAATTAAAACATAATTATTCATCTTTAATTAAAAAGAGAATTTCTGTATATAAAATATATTGTTTCACATACATATTTATGCTGTTTACCTTTTAGACTATTACCCTTCAAGATGCAGAACAGCTTGGAGATCAGGTTGCAAATGTCTTGTTTGGATTTGTGGTAAGGAACTAGAGAATGTCACATAGAAATATTTTTTTTTTTTAACTTAGAGCAGCCATTATTACTGTATAATACTCACTATTACATTTGGCATCAGCTTTGACATGTATCAATACAGTCTGTGAATGTAAGTTATTTTTTCTCATCTAACTCTTCAGGAAGGAAAATAAGAAATTAGCAGTTATAGTATATCTCAACCCAAGAACAAAAATATAATATATTGCAGCTTACTAGTCTTTAAATGTGGTGTCTGCATAAGCGATTTTTAAACTGAGTGCATTTTCTGCAAGCACATAAATATTCCTGTTAATCCTGCTAGAAATGCAGTGTATTTGTAAATTCCTATGCACTGAACTGCAAACTCAGATATTATTGTCTTCCTTTCCATCTATCTTTTGTGAACTAAACAATTGCCCTCTGTGTAATGGGGATAATGAGAGGGGAGTCGTTTGTGTTCTAAATCAGGATAGCAGCCTACGGTGAAAACATTGCTCTTCCATAACCACTTGACCACTTGGCACTTAAACCCCCTTCCTAACCAGACCAATTTTCAGCTTTCAGTGCTCTCACATTTTGAATGACAATTACTCAGTCATACTATACTGTACCCATATTTTTGTCTTTTTTTCACACAAATAGAGCTTTCTTTTCGTGGTATTTAATCACCATCGGGTTTTTATTTTTTGCGCTATAAATGAAAAAAGACCGAAAATTTTGTAAAAAAATGCATTTTCTGTTATAAAATTCTGCAAATTAGTAATTTTTCTTCATAAAGTTTGGCCAACATTTATACTGCTACATATTTTTGGTACAAATAACCCAAATAAGTGTATATTATTTGGTCTTTGTGAAAGTTATAGAGACTACAAACTATGGTGCCAATCACTGAAAATTGATCACACCTGATGTACTGATGGCCTATCTCATTTCTTGAGACCCTGACAAGCCAGAAAAGTACAAATACCCCTCAAATGACCCCTTTTTGGAAAGTAGACATTCCAAGGTATTTAGTAAGAGGCATGGTGAGTCTTTTGAAATTGTAATTTTTTTCCCACAATTCTTTGCAAAATGAAGATTTTTTTTCTGTTTTTTTTTCACAAAATTGTCATATTAACAGGTATTTCTCACACCCAGCATATGCATACCACAAATTACACCCCAAAACACATTCTACTACTCCTCCTGAGTATGGCAATACCACATGTGTGAGACTTTTACACAGCCTGGCCACATACAGAGGCCCAACGTGCAGAGAGCACCATCAGACGTTCTAAGGAATTAAATTACACATCTCATTTCCTGACTACCTCTTGCACTTTTGAAGGTCCTGGAGCACCAGGACAATGGAAATGCCCAAAAATGACCCCATTTTAGAAAGTAAACACCCCAACGTATATTCTAGGAGGCATAATGAGTCTTTTGAAAGAAAATGAAAACGCATTTTTTTTTACACAAAGTTGTCCATTTATACAATATTTCTAACACAAACCATGTATATAGCAAAAATTACACCCCAAGATATATTCTGATACTCCTTCTGAGTATGGCAATGCCAGATGTGTGACATCTTTAAACAGTCTGGCCACATACAGAGGCCCAACATGCAGGGAGCACCAACAGGCGTTCTAGGGGCATAAATTTCAAATCTAATTTGCCTACCTATAACACTATTGTGAGGCACTGTGGTGGCACTGATGGGTGCTATAGTGGCAAGGATGGGCACTGTAGTGGCATGGATGTGTCACGGATGAGAACTGATGTGGTATGGATGAGCACGAATGGGGGTGAATGAGCCATGGATGGAGATGACTGAGCACAGATGTAGATGGCTGAGCACGGATGCATGGCTGAGCTCGGATGGATGGCAGAGCATGGATGCATGGCTGAGCACAGATGCATGGGTGAGCACGCATGCATGGGTGAGCACAGATGGATGACGGAGCACAGATGCATGGGTGAGCATGGATGCATGGCTGAGCACGGATGCATGGGTGAGCACAGATGCATGGCTGAGCATGGATGGATGGGTGAGCATGGATGGATGGGTGAGCATGGATGCATGGGTGAGCATGCATGGATGGGTGAGCATGCATGGATGGGTGAGCACGGATGCATGGGTGAGCATGCATGCATGGGTGGGCACAGATGGATGGCAGAGCATGGATGCATGGGTGAGCAAGGATGCATGGGTGAACATGGATGAGGCTGGATGGGTGAACATAGATGGATGCATGGGTGAGCATGGCTGAATGGGTGAACACGGATGCATGGGTGAGCACGGATGGGTGAGCATGGATGCGTGGGTGAGCACGGATGCATGGGTGAGCACGGATGGGTGAGCATGGATGGGTGGGCACGGATGGGTGAGCACGGATGCGTGGGTGAGCATAGATGGGTGAGCATGGATGGGTGGGCACGGATGGGTGGGCACGGATAGGTGAGCACAGATGGGTGGGCATGGATGGGTGAGCACGGATGCATGGGTGAACACGGATGGGTGAGCACAGATGCATGGGTGAGTACAGATGCATGGATGAGCATGGATGGGTGGGCACAGATGGGTAAGCACGGATGGGTGAGCATGGATGGGTGGGCACAGATGGGTGAGCACGATGGGTGAGCACGGATGGGTGGGCACGGGCGGTTGAGCATGGGTGGGTAGGCACGGATGGCTGAGCACAGATGGGTGGACACGGATGGGTGAGGAAAGATGGGTGGGCACAGATGGGTGAGCACGGATGGGTGAGCATGGATGATTGGGCACGGATGGGTGGGCACAGATAGGTGAGCACAGATGGGTGAGCACAGATGGGTGTGCATGGATGGATGGATGGGGGGTCCAGACTGGCACATAGCAGTGCTGTGGGCACTTCAGACCCTGCCCACCGCACTGCTGCTTCTCGTCTCTCCCCCTCTCCTCTCACACTGCACCAATTGGTGCGGAGAGGGGAGAGACAAGCCAGATATCTGGCAGCTTGTTTACATCTGATCACTCCGTCATTTGACTGAGCGATCACATGGTAAACATCCACTGTGAGCGGCCATTCACCATGATCCGTGATGACCCGGCGGTCACGGATGCTCCCAGGTGCGCACCCCAGGGGGTACGTGGGAGCGTGATTCTAGGAGGACTTTATAGTACGCCCTCCCAGAACAACTGATCCACCTTGCGGTCGTGTAATTACATTACACGGTCGGCAAGTGGATAAATACAGTGTGGTGAGTGAGCATTCTCATTTTAGGATAGGAAGGGTGTTGCTAGCAAGAATTCCAGGTAAAAACCATAAAAAAACACATCTAAGGACTAGAAAGCTGCAACATATTACATTTTTATTTTTTCGTTTATATACACAAGCACGTGTAAAAAAAAATTGTAACAATAAAAAAAAAAGTTTTGCAGATAAAGCACAGTAATAATACAATACAGCTTGATGCTCTGTTTGAATCGATTTTTTATCTGCCAAGGGAGACCATCAAAACTTTGTTTGTTTTAAGATGGAAGCTTTGTAGTATTTAGAGATGTCTTGAGCCCCTAAACCTGCCTGAGATATAAGAGTATAAAAAGATATCTTATTCACCCTTGCTTTTTTTTGCTCCCAAATAAAGTTATCTAACATGTTTTGCAATGTCTTAAGATGAGAAGATCATTTGGGGAGGGGAATTGTCCTGAAAAAGTATAATATACTTCTGAAGCCATATTGTTAGATAGAGTGTCCAAATACGGAAACCCTGCTTAGCCAGTCTATACCATGCTAAGTATGTTTATCCTCACTCATACATTCCAGCAAATGCTTACCTTCTTCCAGGGAGTCCTTCATTCCCTTCTATTTCCCCCTAATACCTTTCCCTCCCCTCTTCTTTTTCTAATATTCTTTTCCTTTCCTCCTGTTCATGTCAGCAACATAGAATGCTTTCTTGCTTCTGCTGCTATGATTTTTCAGAGCGTGATGAGTTTGCCTCCATGTTGGTAATTGCAGCCCTTTTTCTGGTGCATTACCAGCCTACCCAGTTTTCCAAACCATGATTGGTTCAACCTAGGATTTTCCCTTATACTGCTTACTGGTATTTATCTGAGATGCATGTATTGGACTGGCATTACCATCCTGGCCTGCCTGCTTCTCAATTCATGGCTGTAACTTTGATTTTCTTGTAAGATTTCACAACAAAGCAGACCTACCTCCATGCCCCTCATCATTGTTGTATATCTCATGGTTGCTGACTGCATTATGAACCTGTATTTACAGTTCTTCTTTCTGTAACTCTACTAATGTTCAAATTTAATGAAATATTTGAACGAGGAAAAAGTGCAGTATGTGGGGTAAGAAAAGAGGAGCATTTTAGTGGGGGCTATTTTTCCTGCCCAAGGAACTGTGGATTGGAAAGGTCTTTGCAAAGATGTGAGAGTTTATTAAGCAAGAGTTAGTCCTAAAAATGTGAGTACCAGGAGAAGGTAATCTAATATGAAGGTATGTTATTTGAGATGAACTGTAAAGTTCGGGCCCGTACCGAACCTTGGGGTGTCCATGACCCGGACCCGAACCCGGATATTTGAAAAAAGTTTGAGTTCGGGTTCTGGGTTCGGGTATTTGATCCCGCCTGTTGAATAGCTGCAGAGCAGCCAATCAACAAGCATTTCACTGGTTTGCCCTTAGAAGCCATCACAGCCATGCCTACTAATGGCATGGCTGTGATTGGCCAGTGCATCATGTGACCCAGCCTCCATATAAGCTGGAGTCACATAGTGCTGCATGTCACATGCTCTCAGGCTAGTCTAGGGAGAGGATGCTGCCGGCGCTGTGAGGGACAGATTGCAGATATAATAACATCTCATCCTGCATTACAGAATGATCTGATTCTGGACTAGGTAGCTTGTACTGCTTTGAGGGACAGATTATTGTTCTAAAATCATCTCCTAGTTCTATAGGGTCAGGTTCCTGCTGTTGCTCTAAGGGACAGATTATTGTTCTAAAATAATCTCCTAGTTCTAAAGGGTCAGGTTCCTTCTGTTGCTGTAAGGGACAGATTATTGTTCTAAAATCATCACCTACTCCTATAGGGTCAGGTTCCTGCTGTTGCTGTAAGGGACAGATTATTGTTCTATAATCATCTCCTAGTTCTAAAGGGAGAGGTTCCTGCTGGTGCTGTAAGGGACAGATTATTGTTCTAAAATCATTTTACTTCCTTTTGCAGCCCTCTAGCACTTTCCAGGACTTTTTTACAGCCATTTTTGTACCCAAAAGTTCGGGTCCCCATTGACTTCAATGGGTATTCGGGGTCCGGGGTAAAGTTTGGGTTAAGTTCGGTACCGGACCCGGGCTTTTTCCCGAAGTTCGGCCGAACCCGCCGAACCCGAACATCCAGGTGTCCGCTCAACTCTATCCACATATAAACCAATGTTATGCTCCTCTGTTCCAACCTGTAATACTTTAACCACTTCTGGACAGCCCCATGCAGATATGCTGTGGCAGGGTAGCCCTCCTGTGTGGAATAAAGTACCTGTATCACGTACGTATCACACAATTGGCAGTTAAAGCAAGGCAGGGCTGTATCGCAAAAAAAGGCTTGGTCATGAAGGGAGTAAAACCTTCCGGAGCTGAAGTGGTTAAAGTGGAAGTAAACCCTCCTAACATTTTCAGCCAAGGAAGGTGCCATCTTGGCTTCTGTTTAATCTTCAACTGTCATGAAGCTACATATGTGATCAGTTATGACACCAGACATTGTATGGTTTGACAGTTTGGTGGAGAGTAGTGTTGAGCGAACCCGGACTGTAACGTTCGGGTCCGTACCGAACTTTCGGGTGTCCGTGGCACGGACCCGGACCCGGACATTTCAAAAATCGTTCGGGTTGGCTTGGGCTTGCTAAAAACTTTACAGGCCCAGGCCCAGGCACGGTGCCTGTGGGCTTTCAAGCCATGCCTGGGCTTGCAATGTCAGGCCCAAGCGAGTTGTGATGAGAGGTGGTTTGACAGTTTGGTATGTTACAGACCACAGTATTGACTAGTGTATACATCGAAGTACTGTCAACTTCTAATTTGTCTTCGGTTCTACCGTGGAAGGAACCGACTTTTACAATCCTCCCAAATGAAGGTGAAATTGGTGAAGTCGAGGCCTTCCAAAATGAGGGAAGTACTGGTTCGGAAAAAAACGCTATGTCGGGACGGAACGAAATTGACGGTTAACACACTA
>BLSH010380177.1:524202-545363 GCA_018402905.1 Glandirana rugosa
TACTTGATTTTAATTTATTTTCCCTATCCCCATTTATTTGTAGGGCACTTGCCCTAGTTTGAAGATGATTTTAGAACAGTTATATGGCTTCTACCGTTAATTAATACTTTTCAGACACAGTTTGAAGATGATCCACATTCACCTCCATTTTTGCTTTTTTTATGTTTTTATTTTTTTAAAAATATTTACAGTTATTTCCCTGTCCCCATTTTTTTGTAGGGCACTTGCCCTACCCTTACCCCCATTTTACTTCCTTTTGCAGCCCTCTGGGGCTTTCCAGGACTTTCCTACAGCCATTTTTGTGCCTAAAAGTTCGGGTCCCCATTGATTTCAATGGGGTTCGTTGTCCGTGCGATCGTTCGGGTTCCGTCCGGACCCGGACCCGGACTTTGTCACGAAGTTCGGACGGACCAGCAGAACCCGAACTTCCAGGTGTTCGCTCAACTCTACTCTTGACTCTTAACTACTTTTTTTCTATGAATTGGGGTCTTTTTATTTTTATTTTAGGCTATAACCTTTAGCTTGAGGTGATTAATGTGCATCAGGCAGTTGTTGCTAATAGTCCATTCAAGAGCTACCTTTTTTCTTGTAACTCCTCAGCACCTGTAAACCCAAAACACCACATACCCTCACTCCAATTGCACAGCGATCTCCTGCCGTATACCCATATACTCAATTTTTCAAAAATATCAGACCTATAGCCCATAGACATGGTTTGGTACAAATTGTCTAGTACCAGAACAGTATTTGACTGTGACCAGATAAAAGAGGCTAAAATGTGGAAACACAAACAAGCCATGTGTTTTGCTTCACTGGAAACTTAAGTGTACCATCTCAGAGACACTTAACGTCTAAGATTAGTCATTTTAAACAACAAGGTAGGTTACTTATATTTAATGCAATGTGTCCCTTATACTGCTGGCTGGACTTTCTAATTGGATGTAAGTACTGTCACTGTTTGACTAAACCTAAAGTGGTTGTAAAGGTAGAAGGTTTTTTGCTTAACTTAATGCATTCTCTGCATTAAGGTAAAAAAAACTTCAGTGTTCACCCCCATCCCGCTCCAAACCCCCCTAAATACTTACTCGGGCCTAGTCTCAACCCAGTGATCACTGCTCTCTCTCTCCTCTCCAGGTCCCACTCAGGCTGCTTATATGCAGCAGTAATAGTGCACACTGGACAGAGATGTGCACTCTATGGTCTTTCTCATGGCAAGAGGAAGCTGTGCCCTGTACAACCTAAGAAAATAAATCTCTTTCCCCTCCTCCCAGCAATCTCCTCTCTGGGGAATGCAGTTCAAAAGCTCCTGATTACACAGTAGAGTCTCTCCTCGGGACTACAGTTCCCACAGTTCATTGCTACCTGGCTTAGTCTTTTGACTCCTTCCTCCTCAGCAGCTCCCTCCTCTTGCTGATTTAGCTGTTAACCAGTTTAGCACAACAGGGCAGCAGCTACAGAGAGCAGTTGAAGCCAGTGTTTCTCTCAGTCACATTCTTAGCCAAATACCTGGCTACACTTCGCTTTACAATGAATACTCAGAGCTAGGTGGCTACAATCTAGTGTAGCCACAGTGACCTATGATTAATATACACAATGGGGTTGATTTACTAAAGACAAATAGACTATGCACTTTGCAAGTTCAGTTCCACTCTGCTAGTGTAGTTGCTCCAGAGTTTAGTGAGGTGAAGCTTTACTTTGCAAAGGATAGCCAATCACACGCAAGGAAAAGAAAAAAAACAGCATTTTTGCTTGCAGATTATTAGATGATGGAAGTCAGCAGAACTTCCTCTAACTTAGTAAGCTCTGGAGCAATTGCAGTTGCAAAGTGCACAGTCTATTTGCCTTTAGTAAATCAACTCCATCCAATGCTGTAATCATGGGTGAATATTCACAGATGTGTTGGGCTATACACAATCATATAGAGAAAAATATTTAAAAAGTGAATATATATATATAATTAATCACAGTAATGCACAATCAGTCGCACACAATTTACAATCACCACAATCAAACTTCTGCAAAATGTCAGTTTGTTTAGGCTGAGTTTCCAGTCATGATCTAGATCAGGGATAAGCAATTAGCGGACCTCCAGCTGTTGCAAAACTACAAGTCCCATCATGCCTCTGCCTCTGGGTGTCATGCTTGTGGCTGTCAGTCTTGCTATGCCTCATGGGATTTGTAATTCTGCAACATCTGGAGGTCCGCTAATTGCATATCCCTGATCTAGATCATCATATAAAATGGTAGTGTTTAAGGCACAACAGTGCTGTCACCGATAACCAAATTGTACAATTCCTCTATTAGTACCTTTTTAAAAAAAAAAAAAATTAGTAGTCTTGCATTATTTTATTTCAAAAGCATACATTTTATTTTACATCAAAAGGTATGCTTTACTAATGAGACCCTTGTAACATACAAATTATCATGCTTCTATACTTGTTTTGGATTTATACATTAACTCTGTCTATAGTTCCAATTATCTATACTTAGTTTTGTAAAAAAAACAAAAAACAAAAAGAGTTACGGTTAATATATGCTGATAAACATTATTACACATATACAATATATTCCTGTGCTTTAAAAATAAACATTTTAAAAAACATGTTCAAGTTCAATATTTTTTTTTTCTTAAACTGAATGTGTTTTAATGTTTATAGGTGGGAGTTCTTACAGATTTAGACAAGGTTCTGGTAAGTAAAACATTGACTGCATTAACTACTTTATGGGTAGTTTCTATATTGTTCTACTTTGTTTATTAGATCACTTCTTTTTTTTAGAAGCATATAATAAAGAATTTGTATTTTTGAAATTACATTTTCTTTAACCACTTCAATACCGGGCCTATTTTTTGGACTTGGTGATTACAAGTTAAAACCAGGGTTTTTTTTTTCTATAAATATACTTAAACCCCCCAAACATTATATATATTTTTTCTAACACCCTAGAGAATAAAATGGCGGTCATTGCAAAACTTTATGTCGCACCGTATTTGTGCAGCGGTCTTACAAGCGCAATTTTTTTAAAAAAATTCACTTTTTTGAGTGAAAAAATAAGACACCAGTAAAGTTATCCCAATGTGTTTCCATATTGTGAAAGATAATGTTATGCCGAGTAAATTGATACCCAACATGTCATGCTTTGAAATTGCGCCCGCTCGCAGAATGGCGACAAACTTTGCAACCTAAAAATCTCCATTGGCGACGTTTAAAATTTTCTACAGGTTACCAGTTTTGAGTTACAGAGGAGGTCTAGTGCTAAAATGATTGAACACCACTTTCATATGCGGGCAGGACTTACGTATGCGTTCGCTTCTGCGCGCGAGCTCGCAGGGACGGGCGCTTTTTTTTTCTTACTTATTTTACTTTTTATTTTTTAATTGTACACTGTTCTTTTAAAAAAAAAATGATCACTTTTATTCCTATTACAAGAAATGTAAAAATTCCTCGTAATAGAAAAAAGCATGCCAGGAACACTTACACTCAAAAAGACCCCAGACCTCATATTTACAGTTAAATGCAAACAAAAAAATGTAAAAATTAAAAAAATGACAGTTCAAAAAAATTGTCCCCTTTAAGAGTATTGGGCAGAAGTGACTTGTGACGTCACTTCCGCCCTGCAATGTTATGGAGCCGAGTGGGTGGCATCTTCCGCTCACTCAGCTTCTTGTGCAGCGGGGAATGGACCCAATTATCTCCGCCACTGCCAACGGTTCGGTAAGTGGCAGAAATGACGGGAAAGTGGGGGGGGGCACTTCTCCCGCCACCGATAAAAGTGATCTTGCGGCACATTCATCACTAAGACCACTTTTATCTCACACAGAATCGCAGGCTCTAAAAATCGGTATCTGAATGGTGCCCGTAGCTAAAGGCACCATTTCAGATATCGCCACTCATAGTCAAGGATGTCATATGACATTCTTGGTATTGAAGTGGTTAAAGGTCTCTTTACATGAAGGTAGAAAACAATGTTTATAGATTTTATTTTTAACAGAAGTTTTAATATATTGAAAATTGACGTGGGCAACACTAGCAATGTAATATGTTTGAATTTTGTAAGATCATTTGATACTGCTCCTGGCGATAGCCTAGTAGACAACTGGTGAAAGGATCAAAGACAAAATTCATTAAATAGTATATCTCAAGAATCTGTAACAGTACTGGTTCATTTCAGCCTTTTTAAACATGACCTAGTGGATAGTAGAGAAATAAATATTGGCCTTTATGTTAATGACACAATTTATGTAAAAAAGCTAAAACTCACCAGTAGTACATTTAACAGAAGGATCTTGACAACATTGAAACATGGTCATGGAATAAGACATTTTATTTAATACAAATGGAATGAAGCTAGAAAGAATGGGGAAGATCCTGGGAATATAGGCTAAGCAGAAGGATTCAGTGCCAAGCAGTAGTTGAACATCTTTGAATGTATAGAAATGCATGATGATGATTGCACGGGGATGCAAATATAGAATTGTCTCTGGAAGCTATATATTTAATATGGAATACAGTTTGAGGCACCAGGGTAAGAAGTACATAGTAATGCTTAGATTAAAAAAGTGTACAGGGTTGGGTAATCAAATTATTAAGAAGGATTGGAGACCTCACTCATAATGAAATGTTGGATTAGATGGGTTTAGTTTAGAAAAAAAAGATTAGAAGATTTAATTAATACATAAATATCTCCAATATCTATAGTAGATTTGATAGATTAACTTTCAAACCCAAGAACTGTGCACAGTAAAATGGGATATCAGATGCAAATAGAGGAAAGGTGGGTTTACCATTGTGTATGCTTGGGTCGGGTGGATTTCTGCAGTCCATAGAGACATGGCTGACAATACTGCTTGGGATTTCAGAGCAGCAATGGCACTTTATTGCCAGTTAAAACAGGAAGTTAGGAACACACTGGATTTCTGACAGATTAACTGGTATTTTTCTGTAGGTGTTTTAAAGGCATAAAACAGGGCTTTAGAAGTAAAAACGTGTGAAAATGTTTGTGTATTGCAGAGATGTACTGAATATGTGTATGCTATGCTTTGTTGTTAATTAATCTTAAAACTGTGTGTTTCAGAAATTTGTTTCAACCATCACAGACAATCTGGCACAGAGGACACAGTAAATTAAACTTTGCTTATAGCTGAATGCAAATTCAGCATAATAAGTGAGTATAAAGAACATTTTAAACAATCAATACTATATTGTTAAAGAATGCTTTTAGCCACAACAGACTTCATTTTGGGTGGAATGGGGAAGTGTACCTAGCCTAAAGCAGCCATGACATGCACTAATTGTAAATAAGAATCTATTGGGGTTGATTTACTAAAGGCAAATAGACTGTGCACTTTGTAAGTGCAATTGCTCCAGAGTTTAGTAAATGAGGGGAACTCCTCGTCCAATCATATGCAAGGAAAAAAAAAGCTGTTTTTTTTCTGTGCATGCGATTGGGTATTCTTTGTAAAGTGAAGCTTTACATCCTTTACTAAGCTCTGCAGCAACTGCACAGTCTATTTGTCTTTGGTAAATCAACCCCTTTGTATTCATTTTCAGCAGCCTTTAGAATGTTTTAATAAGGATTAAGGTTTTATATTGTGTATCTGCTTAAAAAAAAAAAAAAAAAAAAAAATCATGAAGAACTCTTTGTGGTTTATGTAAAACACTGTTAAGTTTTTTGCATCTACCAAATTCTAAAAATAGTTTTTAGTTGCTTGGCGATCCTCTAAAAAGAAGAACTACACATTGGTTTAATGAGTAAATTCTATTAAGAAGTCTTACTTGAAAGACCTAATTTACAGGTCTACATCTGCAAAGTTCATATGCCACTGGACTTTTGCCAATTTCCAGTGCTAGGGGTTAGATTTATTGGCTCAAATGTGAAGCACCTACTAGCTAAATCAGACCTTCACCCAGAAAAACAACTTATTTGCACCTGGCTTCTTACTTCTCCCTCTCCCAAAATAATATTTAAAAGAATTGCTGCAGTACAGCACTTCCTAAATTATATTCTTGATTAGACAAGAATGACATTGTGCTCCCTGTAGCCTATTATTGCACATACACGCTGCCAGATTCCACATATACGGAGCATTGTCACAGGGCTTCAGGAGTCAGCATTGGAGATCTGTGCACATGCAGATTTCACACACATGCGTGGAGATGTTCAAAGTGGATTGTCCACAAAAGAAAATGTGTAGCAGATGACGTGGAAATTCTACAAACATACAGGAAAATATGTTGTCTGTTCTCTGTAAACATCAGACAATTAGTGTTACACAAACTCCTAAAATAAGAGATGCACTGTACATACAAAGTGTAATTATATAAAAATGTAAATATTTTTACAGTTCAATTGGACCAATTTTGATTCTTCTTTATTTTTTGCAGGTACAAGTCAACAATATTACTCAAGATTTATTTTACATCTTTGTCTCTTAATTTACTGGCCTTTGTCTCATCTTTAATTTTTTCAGTTTCTTGGAAAATAAATATGGTTGTCTAGCAACAAATTGGTGTCATTTCTTATTTGTTTTGTAAGATGACTGGGTTGATAAATAAATTCAGTTTTATCACCTTTGCATTGGTGATTGATAGATAGATGGATACCTGGCTAGCCAGGTCTCCAGGAGCTTCCTGATATCTAATGCTCTCCCCTATATGAGTATGATTTACCTCTTGCTATTCATTCACTAAAAATTAAATAAAAAAACACACTAAATATATGCGCTTGGTGCTGGCTGCCTTCATTTCATCAATGTATTTGCAGCTGGTTCATTATAGACATTTTTTCTTTCAGAGATAATTCTATAGATTCTAAAAATGTTTTTGAGGGTACAGTTGAGTCTGGAAATTAAGATCCTAATGGTTCCTTTTTAAGGCTTAAAACCATTATGCTTTCTGAGATACATTAATTGGGACATCATCCTGCTAGAAAAGTATTTGGAGGTTAAGATGGTCCCACGTAGCCTTAGGTGGGAGATCAATCCCCAAGAGGATTTAGCCTTGTGGTTTAAATTCTTTAATGACGCAGGTTTAGATATGTTGCGTTTTCTGATAAGACGTAAGAGATCCAAGCTCACGAGATTGGATGCAGAAATCATTGAACTTAAGGATAAATTATCATTATCATTATTTATTGAAATGAAGGAATTTAAAATCTGACTCTTTAAAGAAAATTTTAGAAAAGGAGGAGCAGTAACAGAAAATAAAAAAACGGAAGAAATATTTTCGGGCTGTACTTGACTAAAAAAACAATCTAGTTTTTAAATGGCAAAAAAAAGAAGGAGGAGGCTATATCTAATGGAACGGGAATCTGTACCACCCCCTCCCCGGATGATGCCAAGACCTCCCCTTGGATGTGTGTCAGCAGCCTCAGGATGGTGGGGGTATGCTCATAATAGATGCCCCCAACGCAAACCTCCCTAGGGGAGATCAGGTCCTTCACACTCTACGGGTGATTATACAGCTTATGGTTATGGAGGTTATTCTAGTAATGATTTTTCGCCACTAAGAGGTGAGGGGAATGGTGGTAATTCTGGCCAATTTATCCCTCGAGGAAATGGAGTCCCTACCATTTGATCAGCTCATGGTTGACTCTCCAGGTGGTTATGATGAATATGATGATAGGTATATTACTAACCACCCCTGGTGCGGATAGACCTAGGCATCATACTACATAGGGGTGGTCGGGTCCTCCCCGTAACCATGCTTACCAAATCAGGCCCCTTTTTTTTGGGAGGGAGGTCAAAAACAAAAATGAAATCCAGATCAAAGAGAGGGGCCAGAGGGGGGAGGAGGAAGAGAAACCAAAAGGAAAAGAGTGTGAAAGATGTGGGTCTTTTCAATCGAAGCCACACCAACCTTACAGATCCAGAAACATTTGTCTTGAACCACGGATTAAAACATGCCCCCCCAAAACCACTTAATGAATTTGGTGTTTTTATGGATGTGCAGAAGTACATCCGTAAACTTAACATCAAACGTTACTTAATTTCCAATCTGGTTAGAAGCAGTACCGTGGAGGCTTTTAGCATTAGACATTCAGGATTGCGTAATGCCTCATTGTTCAACCCTCCAGGAACTCTTGCCCCCTCATTAGGGGTATTTAAGGATTTGGTGCTTGGAGATTTGGATTAAGTATAAAAAAACTAGAATAGACCCCAAATTCAAACAAGGGTTAGATTCTCTCAAACAGAGAAAGTACATTGTTGTCTGCCCTGCTGATAAGGGCGGGGGGCATTGTTCTTTTAAATCCGCATATTTATTGGAAATGGAGAGAATTCTAATGGATAATGAAATGTATATTTCCCTGCCTTCCAATCCTACTAATAAATATAAGAAGGATTTGGCTAAATTTATTAATTTTGGTTATGAGAGTAGCATTCTGTCTAAGATGGAGAAAAACCATTTGATCCCTGTGGCTCCACGGGTTCTTGTTATCTATTATCTCCCAAAAATCCATAAGGATCCTAATAATCCTCTTGGGAGACCCATCTTCAGCGGGTTGGATTCCATCACGTCATGGATAGGGAGCTATATAGATGGGTTTTTACAAGCTTTAGTGGTAAAGACCCCTTCATTTCTCAAGGACTCTACCCAAGTTCTCAATTTGTTGGATGGTGGGCAGTGGAGGGATGGTTATATATTGGCCATGGCTCATGTATCCTCCCTGTACACCATCATTTCCCATGAGCATTGTTTTGAGGCTGTGGACTCCTTTTTAAAACGTGATCATAACCTGATCTCAGAGCAGCGTGATTTCGTCTTGTGTTTGCTGACATTTGCCATGGAACACAACTATTTTTGGTTTGGCGGCTCTTTTTTCCTGCAAAAGAGAGGGGTTGCCATGGGCGCCAAATTGGTGCTCAGTATGGCGAGTTTGTTTATGGCCAAGTGGGAGGAGGATGTCGCCTTTAGTAACCAGAGACCGGAACTCCTCCTTTGGAGGAGGTATATTGATGACATCCTCCTCCTCTGGGATAGTGACATGGAGTCTCTTAACCACTACATGGAATCTTTGAATAATAACCCCTTGGGTATAATTTTACAATGGGAGGCCAGCCATAAGAAGGTGCATATTCTGGATCTGAATGTGGAGGTGAGGGATGGTGCATTGGCCACCACAACGTATTTCAAGGAAACTGACCATAACAGCTTTATAGGTCAGGGTAGTTGCCATCCCCCGTCCTGGCTCAAGTTGGTTCCCAAGAGTCCGTTTCTCAGAATACGTTGTAATTGCTCCTCCCTGGATGATTTCCATCATCAGGCCTCCACCTTGAGATCCAGATTCTTGCATAAAGGATATACACCTGATGATCTGGACAAAGTCATTTTGGATGTGAGCTGTATGGATAGATCCAAACTGTTGGAGAAAAGACCAAAAATAAAAAGAGACATCAACCAGATGTCTCGTTTATTACCAATTTTTCCAACCAATATTGAGACGTCAAACATATTATTGGCCGGCATTGGAAGATCCTTAAAATGATAACCTTCTAGGTCCTATTTTGGATGATCAACCACAGGTGGTGTATTGTGCCGTGGAGCCACTTAGACTGCACGTAGCCCCTAATGTTGTTGACAAACTCAGTAAGGTCTCTGACTGATAGAAGGGTCACCCAGGTTCAGTCTGATACTACTCAGAAGGTATATAAGATTAGATCCTTTACCATCTGCTCATCATCTAATGTGGTCTATTTATTACAATGCCCATGTGGCCTACAATATGTGCGCCAGGCCATTAGAACTATGCAAATAAGGGTAATTTAGGTAATATACGTGGGGGCTTACCTAAGCATAATGTTTCCAAAAACTATGCGCTATGCCACGGGAAGGATCCTAAGGGGACCCTTATTTTATGTATTGATAGGTTTTCTCCTAACTGAAAAAGAAGTAATGTGAGACGATAAATTTCCAAGCTTGAAGGTAGGTGCATTTATGACCTTAAATGTTCTTCCCCTCATGGTATGAACATTGAATGAGTTGTGAATTGCTTTCTTAATAATGCCTAGTTTGACGCCCTTTCTATGTATTGATCTCTGTAATCCTTTTTTAATGTTTTTCTTGCTCCTTCTGTTTTTTTGGGTTTTTTGTTTTGTTTTTAACAATATATTTCTTAATGTGATATATTGATATTGCAATGTTTTAAAGGCTCTCAGATGTCTTTTTATTATTTGCCACTAGATGGCGCATTCACTATGCGTGACCCAGTTCTCTAAGTTATCTACAGGGTGGGCCATTTATATGGATACACCTTAATAAAATGGGAATGGTTGGTGACATTAACTTCCTGTTTGTGGCACATTAGTATATGTGAGGGGGGAAACTTTTAAAGATGGGTGGAGACCATGGCGGCCATTTTTAAGTCAGCCATTTTGAATCCAACTTTTGTTTTTTCAATAGGAAAAGGGTCATGTGACACATCAAACTTATTGGGAATTTCACAAGAAAAACAATGGTGTGCTTGGTTTTAACGAAACTTTATTCTTTCATGAGTTATTTACAAGTTTCTGACCACTTATAAAATGTGTTCAATGTGCTGCCCATTGTGTTGGATTGTCAATGCAACCCTCTTCTCCCACTCTTCACACACTAATAGCAACACTGCAGGAGAAATGCTAGCACAGGCTTCCAGTATCCGTAGTTTCAGGTGCTGCACATCTCGTATCTTCACAGCATATGGTTTTTTATGGTTTTTATGGTCAGTAAAAACCAATACCGGGTGAGGTGCTCCTTCCAGGAGGTACCGGCATTCCTCCAAAGCCAACTTGATGGCCAGCAATTCCCTATCCCCGACATCATAGTTCCAGCAAGATGGTGCACCACCACATTATGGGTGTCAGGTCCGAGCATTCCTAGATGAACAGTTTCCTGGAAAGTGGATTGGTCATCGTGGGCCAGTTGAATGGCCCCCAAGGTCTCCCGATCTGACCCCCCGATCTGACAAGATAAATGTACCGTTGTTAGGTGGGAGCCAGATAGGCTTCTCCGAAGAGATGAGTTTTCAGGGATGGTCTGAAGGTGGACAAAGTAGTAGAAAGTCGGACAGATTGGGGTAGAGCATTCCAGAGGATGGGAGAAGCTCTGGAGAAGTCCTGGAGGCGAGCATGGAATGAGGTGACAAGGAAGCCTGACAGCAGGAGGTCTTGGGAGGAGCGAAGAGATCGATTTGGTTGGTATTTTGAGACCAGGTTAGTGATGTAGCTGGGAGCCAGGTTGTGGATGGCTTTATAAGTTATTGTTAGTATCTTTAATTTAATATGTTGGTTGAGTGGCAGCCAATGGAGGGATTGACATAGGGGTGTAGAAGACGCCGAACGGTTTTTAAGGTGGATGAGCCTGGCGTCAGCATTCATAATGGACTGAAGTGGGGATAGGCTATTTAGAGGTAAGCCAGTGAGGAGGGAGTTGCAGTTGTTGAGGCGAGAGATGACCAAGGAGTGCATTAGAAGCTTTGCGGTGTCATTGGTTAGGCAGGGGCGTATCTTGGAGATGTTGCGGAGGGTGAGGTGGCAAATTTTGGATAGCAATTGGATGTGGGTCTAAAGGTTAATTGGGAGTCCAGGATTACACCTAGGACCTTGGTGTGGGGGGATGGGTTGATATTTGAGCCATTGATTTTGACAGAGAAATCTGGGAAAGTGGCACGTGGGGGAGGAAATATCATTAGCTCGGTTTTGGATAGGTTGAGTTTGATGAAGTGATGTAACATGAAGGCTGATATGTCTGTTAGTAAGTTGGTGATGTGTGAGGAGACAGATGGAGAGATCTGAGGGGTTGAGAGATAGATTTGTGTTTCATCAGCATAGAGATGATACTGAAAGCCATGGGAGGCAATCAACTGACCTGCTTTAAAATCTTTGCCTGAGAGCAACCTTGCTGATGCAGTATATCTACCTTGTGTCTTGTCGCTGTGCTCTGTCTTGCCATGGTGTATGATCTGTGACATGAAACTGTCTTTCACAACCTCACCTTAGTAGCAGAGTTTAGCTGTTCCTCATCCAGTTTAAAGCCTTCTACATAGCTGTTTCTTTTTTGGTTAATGACTATGGTTCAACCTACATATGAAATTAATGATCATTAGCACCTGCCTGGTATAATTCCTAAATTATACACCTGATTCTAACCCTACAAAATCCCTGACTTTGTGTACAAAGTGTGCAAGTGTAAGAATTGATACTGGTTTGAAGCCAAAGGGTAGTCCAGATTCGTCAGGCTTTTGATTTGATCTCTGTACTTTGCTGTAACTGGGACAACCTGGGGCCGTGAAACAGAATGTTGCTTTCTTTGGACTGGCATAAGGCCTTTGATTCCCTGTCTTTGCCTTTTACTTTCCATATTCTGCACCGCTGGAATTTAGGCCTGACTTTCCTCACTCTGCTTGAGGCCTTATACTCCATTCCATCTGCCAGGGTGGTCGCAGACGTTATTAATATTAGAGTTGCCCCCTCTCCACTTTGGCAGTGGCCATTAGAACAAACCTGGATATTAAAGGCAAAATGTGCCTTTTTTGCAGATGATCTGTTAATGTTAGTTGCAGTCTGCTTAAATTATTATCTGATTTTGGGTCTATTGCTGGCCTGGCGATGAATCAAGTTACATCTGAGGCACTTGACATCAACCTCCCTATATCACTCCTATTGACTATGAAGGCCTCATTTTCCTTTAAATGGTGCACTTTTTCGCTTCCATACTTGGGAGTGAAACTTACCTCTGATGTTTCCCAGCTTCACTGGGCCAACTATGTGCCTCTATACTCTTCTGTGGAAATGGAATTAAAACTTTTTAACAACAACGACAAAAAACTTTGGCAGGATGCCCTGGATGGGAAGGATAGCAGCTACCCAGGATATTGGATATTGTACTAGTTTCAGTCCCTGATGTTTTCAGTACCCTCTGTCTATATGAGTAATTAACCGTCGCTATTTTCTAAATTTATCTGGAGCTCCAGTGGATGTCAAGTTGCCTGTTCAACCTTATATTTTCCTAAGGGAGGTTTGGGAGTTTTCCACCTGCAAAGATACTATAGAGCTGCTCAACTGAGCCAGTTGACACAGATATTCTCCTCGCATTATAGACCTGAGAGGCTCAAGTGGGTATCCCCCCATCCAAGCGACCTCTTGTTTTGTCACATTCCCTTAGGCTCCTGGACATGGTATGTAAATGTTATCCTCTTGGGTCCCCTCACATGGTCCCTCTTTTCACCATTCCTCTCTTTCCCCATTTAAATCCCCTCAAGAGTTTTCCTGGTGGATTAACAAGGGCCTGCATAGGATAGGACACATAATAGGGCCCTGCAGCATCAAAACATTGGCATATCTGCAGCAAAACCTAAAATTACCACTCTCTGAGCTCTTCTGTTATCGTGAAATCACCAATTTCCTCCATTCCCTTCCCTTGAGTACAAGTTTTTATGAAAACAGATATATGAGCAGGCCTGGCATGAAGGGAGGCATTCTTTCTTCTCTGCCCCATGGGTAAATTCCCATACCAAAGAGGAAGACCTGGGGGAGGAGATAGAGGAGTCCGACTGGGCTTGAAGGTCAGACATGATGCATAGGGGAATTATGAACACTACATTAGTTGAGGCCAGTTATAAGGTACTTTCCAGGTGGTACCTGGTGCCCTGTATACTCACCAAAATATATCCAAATGCATTGTTGCTTTATTTTAGAGGTTGGTGAGTGCACTATTTTAACCTTATCTACTGTGAAGGGGTTTAACATTACTAAAAATGCTAAGATAGCATTGTTTCATGTTCTCTCGGATGAGACACCTAAATATTTATGCACCCTCATCTTTTATAACCTCTTGGCCTTAAAAATGACAATAGCCCGGGCATGGAAATCTCCAACATTAAACCATGTTGTCATCAAAAAATGAAATATCATGGCTCATGTTCCATGAGAAATTGGTGAGCATTTTGAAAGACAAAAGAGCTAAATTTGATAGAGCATGGAATCTCTGGATTAAATATCTGTAGTCGCCTATATAGCAAGGGAATCCTGAGGGAGCTGGACGGAGGTGGGTCGACCTGGGTGTTGCCAGCTACTCTTCTCTTTGGTTCACTTTTCTTTCATTCTTTCCTCTTCTCTCATTGTTTTTTTCTTCTTTTCCTTCTCTCTTTTTTCCTTTTCTCCTCACCTTTCTTTTCCTGCATGGTATATAACCAGATGGTCACATGGATCTTAACTGTGCATATCTTTATGAGCATTCTGGCCACTGTGAAACAAAATTGGGCCTATATGGCTACTTTGGGTCATCTGTGCCCCTCCTGTGGTGGCAGGCCCTGCAATGGTACCTATTTCCCTGTAATGGGTCGTTTTATCTTGCCACCTTGATATCACTTGTAGCTCGTCCTGACTCATGACCTTGGTTTTCCCCTTTCCTCCCTTCCCTCCCCATCCTCTTCCTTTCCGGAATCAGGCATTGCCTATTCGCCTATGCATGACAATCTGTGATGCTTAATTTGATAGATCCAAGTTTATTTGATGTTGGCTTTCTCTAATGTTGTTTTTATTATCAGCTGATACTGTCTTTCCTGTTTTTTTATGATGCTATCTGGAAATAGTTCTACAACATTGTATCATGTCTCTTGGTTGTATGATAAACCTTTTCAATAAAAAATATTGAAACAGAAGCCAAAGGGTAGTCATGCCAAATGTTGGTTGGATTTCGGTTTTTCTTCCGTTTGCTCACTTTTCATTCTTTAAATTGATCAAATTAACCTTCCTAGCGGTATTCCCGAGTGTGGCTCGGGGTGGAATTTCAGCACCAAGAGCGGTAACCCCGAGCCACACTCGGGATTGCATCGCTGGATCCAGGCAATGTTTCTTACCTTGTCCCCTGGATCCAGCGATGTCCTCCCGCGGTGTCAGCTTGTCTCCCCGCGGCCAGATGTCTCCTGTGTGCCGGGCTCCGTTCCCTGCGAGCGTCGCATCGCACGGGGGCGGAGACCGGCGGGAAATTCAAAAAGTGAAACACACAGTACACATACAGTACACTGTAATCTTATAGATTACATTACTGTATGAAAACATTTCACACCCCCTTTGTCCCTAGTGGTTTGCCCAGTGCCCTGCATGCACTTTTATATAATAAATGTCATTCTTTCTGCCAGGAAACTTGAGAATGTCCATAGCAACCAAAAAGTGTCCCTTTGCGTCAAAAGTGGTTTTTGATCAGCTAGAAAACACCGATAGTAAATAAGAATGATTTGCAGAATTGAGTGATACTGATTTTTGGGGAAATTTATCATCAGCAACTGAAAGTGACGATAGCGACAATTCTGCAACTGAGCTTATTTATAGTTATTTATTATATTATAATTTATGATTTCATTTTTCAAACTTTTTCATACCCGGGATGTCTACTAGACTCTTGTTTGGACAGATTTAAGGGAGTTATTCCTAAGAATTACAGGCCTACAATATAAAACGCCAAATTTTCATGCAAAATAATTGTACCACTTTTGGAACAAAATTCCAGACAGAATCATACCGCCAGGGAGGTTAAACAATTAAAATATATACTTTCGAAAGCAGTCTTACTTTATAGCATTTCTTCACACCTGCCTAAAATGTTTGCACAGTATTGTATAAACCTCAGCACAATCATTATAATAAATGAAACTCTTCTCCTACATATGCTAAAACGTTTTCTGAGCTTAGCCTAAAGAAGAAGCTCATTAAAATAGATGGGTACTACTTAGCAACCAGTAACTGTTAAAGCCGTAGTAAACTGGCACTAGAATAAAAATGAAGTGTGCCCCCCTACAGGGTTAAGTCATAATGTACTAGTATGCACAGTATACTAGCACATTATGACAGACTTACCTGTAAAGCAGAACCCTCCTGCACCACGCTGCCATCTTCACCCAGTCTTTCTTCCAGTTTCACAAGCTTCAGCTGTATGAATGGCCGGGGCCGTGGTGACATCACTCCCGTGCATGCGCGTTTGAGGCCTCGGCTCCAGCACAGAGCTCTGAAGGTATGGCACGAGTATGCCATCCCTTTAGAGCGTTTGCACCGGTGATGTCACCAGCAGCATCACTTGTGAATCTCTCCTAAACAGTGCAAGTTTAGGAGATATTCACTGTACCTACAGGTAAGCCTTTATATAGGCTTACCTGTAGGTACAAGTTCAAAAGTGGAGTTTACCTCCACTTTAAGATAATGAACACTTTGGTCAAGCGTATGTATTGTACAACATAGCATAAAGAGTAAGGAGTATGTAACTCACAGAAAGCAGGCGTCAGGAATACCTATTGTAATGTACAGAGCACAGGGGACAGGTATATGTAGTTCACAGAGTGCAGGGTTCAGGAGCACAAAACCCACAAACTGCAGGGATCAGGAGTATCTAAGGAACAGAGATGGAATTAGATGTAATGTACAAATTGCATGGGGCAGCAGTACAGCACAAAGTGCAGTGTTGTGTGTATTTAAAACAGAATGTAAGGAGGTCAGAAATATGTGATGCACAGAGCACAGGGATAAGGAGTACAAAATACACAAAGTGCAGGGGTCAGGAGAATGTACAGTACAGAGTTCTGGGGTGAGCTGTATGTATTGCATAGAGTACAGGACTCAGAAGTATGTAAAGCACAGTGTTTAGAGGTTAGGTGTACAAAATGCAGAAATGCAGAGGCCAGGGATATGTAAAGAAAAGAGCACAGGGGCCAGGAGTATGTAAAGCACAGAGTGCAAGGGTCAAGAGTACATAACCCGCAAGGTGCAGGGTCAGGAGTGTGTACTGCACAAGGTGCAGGAGTCAGGAATAGGGCACGGAGTTAAGGGGTCAAAAGTATATAAATCACAGTGCAGAGGTCAAAGATACACAATACACAGAGCATGGGGTTAGAATTATGTAATACACAAAGTGTAGGGGTCAAGGGTATATAGCACTGCCCTCTTGAGGGTCACAAAATAGTTCAATACCCCTCTGGTTTCCCTGACTTTGAGTTCTCTGCCACCCCTGACACACTGGGTTTACTCATTGTGTTAGTTTCCCTTTAAGCAATGACACAGTAAAGAATACAGTGTACACCAGATTGAGTTAAATCAGCAATGTTTACTCAAAAGAATATATCAAATGAGGATCTTTGGCCCAAAATAGTAGAACCGGTCACACCAAGCAGTTTTCCCAACTGAATAAAGGCCACAAACCAGTAAATAATACGTAAAGCTAGTAATGACTTTGCAAAACGTAACCAATGTATCTATATATCTATATACTGTATATGAGAGTGGGGCACAGGATAGTAAAGATATGACTCCTGTAAAGGTCAGGCCACTCTCTACTGCTCAGTCACATGAATGCAGCAAACCAGCAGATAACAAGCATAACACAAGAATATCAAATAAAGCAATATTCAGCCTGCTCTGAGAAAGAGAGTTCTTTGGTAAATGCAATAATATATGAAATTATAGTAAATATATTCTCCCTAAGCGAGGGGAAGAATGAGAATTAAATCTAGTCCAGTGTTCCCGGCTTGACAGTTCAGTTGATCTTCAGCTATCTCTCTGTAAGTTAGGTGGTATATACCAAATTGTAGTAGATAGAACAAACAAATGCAAGAAAATGTAGTGTAATTAAATATAGCACTCTTTCTTTAGAATGACTATGAAGCTTCACAGTGATCACTGACTTGCAAGATTCGATCTTGTGGAACTACAAGTAGCAACAAATGATGCAGAGTAAAGCTGCTTGTGTATAGTGCACACATTCAGAGTGAAGGAATAAGCTTCTCACAGTATTTGATATGCTGGCATTTATAAAGAATACAGCTGTCTGTGCACAGTGTCTTCTTAGGATGGGTTTTCACCCACTCACCACACAGGAACAGAAGCTGTAGATGCTGTATACACCGGTGATGATGATAATGATGATGATCTCTCCAATCTGTAGCTCTTAGGAGGGTTTCGGCCTCCACCACTCTCTTGGATCTGTCGGCCATGCAGGGTGTATGGAACAGGAACAGCCCTCGACTGTTTTAGGGCAGGATATCCAGGCTGCTCGCTGATGTCCCGCAGGGTATACGCTCGATGAGTCTGTTTAAGCAGGCTGCGACTCCACCGCTCACAGCACAGGTTCCCTGCATACAGATGTACAGGTCCAGAGAGAGTGTGCCAGGCCCAAAGCCTCCATTTTTATAGTCTCTCCCACAAAGCACCTCTTATCCCACAAACCTCCTCTTCTGCACAGCCTGTTGGTAGGTGTAGTTTCCCTCATCCACAGCCAGGGGGTAAATCCTTACTAGAAGACTACATCTCCCAGAATGCATCACTCATTGGTCACTATTAGAGTTGAGCGAACCCAAACTGTAAAGTACGGGTTCGTACTGGACTTTAGGGTGTCCGTGTCCCGAACCCGGACATTTGAGAAAAAGTTCGGGTTCGGGTATTTTTTTGCGCCTTTTGAATAGCTGCAGGGCAGCCAATCAACAAGCGTTTCACTCGTTTGCCCTTAGAAGCCATCACAGCCATGCCCACTAATGGCATGGCTGTGATTGGCCAGTGCATCATGTGACCCAGCCTCTATATAAGCTGGAGTCACGTAATGCTGCATGTCACATCAACACATACTAGTGTAGGGAGAGGATCCTGCTGCTGCTGTGAGGGACAGATTAGCTTTAGAAAACCATCTCATACTAGTGTAGGGAGAGGATGCTGCTGCTGCTGCTGTGAGAGACAGATTAGCTTTAGAAAATCTGTTTAAAACAGCAATTTATTGGTGGGTGGGTGCTAGAGGAGATTTTTGTTTGCTAGAGTACATTTTGTTTGCCTCATATAAAACCTAAGCAATTTTTCTGTTTGTTAGGTGGGCGTTTGCAGCCATTTTTGCAAGTGCAGTGCACTTGCAACTGCTTGTGTGTCAGGGATACTACTTTAATCGTTTTCTGTTAGTTCAGTTGGCAACATTTTGGCATATTTAGATACTGCTTTTACATTGCAGTTAGACAAATTAAAACATTTTTTTTTGTGCAAAATATTATATTTGCAGCCAGCGGGGCATTTCTTGCACAAAATTAAAAAGTGCGTCTACATTGCTGGTTTAAAAAAAAATATATTATAAATACTACATTTGCGGCCAGCGGTGCATTTCTTGCACAAAAATAAAAAGTGCGTCTACATTGCTGGTTTAAAAAAAAAAATATTCTAAATACTACATTTGCGGCCAGCGGTGCATTTCTTGCACAAAAAATAAAAAGTGCGTCTACATTGCTGGTTTAAAAAAAAAAAATCAAAATACCACATTTGCGGCCAGCGGTGCATTTCTTGCACAAAAATGAAAAGTGTGTCTACATTGCTGATTTAAAAAAAAAAATATTCGAAATACTACATTTGCGGCCAACGGTGCATTTCTTGCACAAAAATAAAAAGTGTGTCTACATTGCTGGTTTTAAAAAAAAATATTCTAAATACTACATTTGTGGCTAGTAGTGCATTTCTTTCACAAAAATAAAAAGTGTGTCTACATTGCTGATTTAAAAAAAAAAGAATAATAAATAGTGCTACATAGTACATTTACACCTTGCCGTGCATTTCTTGCACAAAATTAAAAAGTGTGTCCACATTGCTGGTTTAAAAAAAAAAAATAGTGCTACATAGTACATTTGCACCTTGCTGTGCATTTCTTGCACAAAATTAAAAAGTGAGTCTACATTGGCTGTTTAAAAAAAAAAAAATAGTGCTACATAGTACATTTGCACCTTGCTGTGCATTTCTTGCACAAAATTAAAAAGTGCGTCTACATTGCTGGTGAAAAAAAAGAATAATAAATAGTGCTCCATAGTACATTTGCACCTTGCTGTGCATTTCTTGCACAAAATTAAAAAGTGCGTCTACATTGCCGGTTTAAAAAATAATATAAATTTGTGCTAAATAGTACATTTGCATCCCAAATGAGGAGAGCGTCAAATAAGGGATGTGGTCGTGGTGCTGCTGGTGTTGGTAGTGTTGGTGAAGCTCCTGTTGCAAGGAGAGGACGTGGTCAATCTGTGCCAGCTACCCGCACAAGTGAAACGCCTTCCTCAGGTGCGAGTAGCCGACAGAACCTTCAATGTTATATGGTAGGCCCGAATGCTGCTCAACGATTGGTGAGGCCAGAAGAGGTACAGGCGATAGTAGATTGGGTGGCTGACAATTAGAGTTGAGCGAACACCTGGACGTTCGGGTTCGGAGGGTCCAAACGAACTTTGGAAAAAAGTCCGGGTTCGGCACCGAACGTTGCCCGAACTTTATTGCGGACCCCGAACCCCATTGAAGTCAGGGGACCCGAACTTTTAGGCACAAAAATGGCTGTAACAAAGTCCTGGCAAGTGCTAGAGGGCTGCAAAAGGAAGTAAAATGGGGGTAAGAGTAGGGCAAGTGCCCTACAAAAAAATGGGGATAGGGAAAATAAATTAAAATCAAATAAAAAAAATGGGAAGGTTGACTAGGCCGTGACCATGGCAGTGTAGGTGGAAGTGACGGTGGTCGAGGAGGAGGTAGCCAACACTGTATTTTTTTTTGTTTGTATATAATTGGGGTGGCCCCCAAAATATTGAGGCCTATTCAAAAAAACAAGTATATGAATGGCTGTGTGAGTCCGGTCTAAATGTTTATTCTGCACAAGGTACAGACAAGTCTTGTGGGATCCATGCCTGGTTCATATTAATAAAGGTTAGCTTGTCCACGTTGGCTGTGGACAAAAGGCTGCGCTTGTCTGTGATAACGCCTCCTGCCGTGCTAAACAGATGTTCAGACAATACACTGGCTACAGGGCAGGCCAGCACCTCCAAGGCATAAACGGCAAGCTCAGGCCATGTGGCCAATTTGGAGACCCAGAAGTTGAATGGGGCAGACCCACAGACTTGTAGACAAATCGTGCCGTCCTCCGCAATAGTGTCTGTTCGCGTCGGAAAACAGGTGTCGGTTGCACCTGTTCGATTGGAAATAATTATACTTGGTCCGTACCTAGGGTGTTCTGAACAGACATGGAACACGTCTTATTTGTAAATCTGGCCTGAGTGTGTCGGTAAGTATATGAACAAAAAAACTTATCCGGAGTTATAAAACCCCCGGTGGGGTTAATATATGTTTGTTTTTTTTTATGTCACAACCGATGGAGGAGGAGCTGGTGGCAGTGAAGGTGGATGTGACGGTACCAGTGCCGGATCAGTTG
>BLSH010380177.1:558604-573709 GCA_018402905.1 Glandirana rugosa
TAATTTTTTTTTTTTTTTTTTTTTTTTTGGTTGAACTGGATGGACTTGTGTCTTTTTTCAACCTGACTAACTATGTAACTATGTAAAGTACAGAGTGCAGGTCAAAAGCACACCATGCACACATCACAGAATTCAGGAGTACAATGCTTTGTGCATTATGTAGGGCTCCTTTTTAAAATTTATACCAGACCCTTTGGGGTCTGGTATGGATGCCCCCTTGGCATCCATACTAGACTCTCTTCAAATATAAGGGTCTGGCATGTATTTTTATGGGGAACTCCATGCCTTTTTGTGTTGGTCCCATATTAGCATATATACCAGACTCTCACCTAGGTTAATGTGATTGTAAAGTCACTATACAAAATTACTGGTATCCCCTCTGGTTTATAAAGACATAAACTACATTGTGTTTGTTTCTTGAAAATGATAATGCTAAATACCTTTTCTCATACCACCGATGTGCGGTCATGTGATGCCCCTCCATTCTCCTTCCCCGATCTAAGGAGGGCAGCTGAAATTCCCCTCTGATGTCAGCCAGCCAGCAGAGGGAGATCATGTGACTGCACAGCTGCAGTGTGAGAAAAGGTATTTAGCATCATCACTTTAAAAAAACAGAGGGTATACAAGTCATTATTTTAGATAATGCAGTGGAATAGCAGGGACAAATTACACTGCAGAAGCACTATACTGTTAATCATGCTTTAACCAGTTTCGGACTGCCCCCCGTACATACTGCAGCAGGGCAACCCAGCTGTGCAAAATCACGTACAGGTACGTGATTCGTGCCCGCGGCTAGGGAATCAGATTCAATCCAGTAATGATCAGTCATTAGGTCCAAGCCAATGATTTATGGCCTAGGATTTCTGATCGGTTCTGACCAATGGAAGAACCTCCGGTGTCTGTTTAATGTAAACACAGGCACAGGGAGTGATGCAATCTCCCCTCCTGGAGCCCTTTTTGGTTCCAGCGAATGAGGAGAGAGCATGTACTGTGAGTACACAAGCACTACGCTAACACCAGTACACATAGGCACATATTTCACCCTCTGATCACCACCCTGCTAACCCTTTCACTACCTGTCACAGTGTCACCAAATGCAGTGTACAGATTTTTTACTGATCACTGTATTGGTGTCACTTGTGACACTAAACAGCGTTAGGGTCAGTTATCGGTAGCTAGCGATAATCTTAGATAGGTTCAGGGTACCCCCCGTATATTCCCTAATAAAGGTTTAACCCCTTTATCACCCCCAGTTAACCCTTTCACTCCCTGTCACAGTGTCATTACTGCAGTATACTAGAATAGTGTCTGAATGGATCAATATCTTTGATCTGATCAGAACTATATTAGCATCCACAATAGTATAGTGTTCCCAAAAAACATGGCGTTAGCAGGATCAGCCCGACACATGCCAGCACCTGCATATAGCCCCTTCCCCCAGCCCACCCAAACAAGTGCAGTATCAATAGATCACTGTCACTTCCTATGCACAGTTCATAAAATCGCAGAGATAGCAGAGTCAGGCCTGATCTCTGCTATCACCAGCAGTTACGTTTTTTTGTAGTGGTTCAAACGCAGGCCCATAGAGCCTATAGTGCCTTTTCTGCAGTGCTCGTGCTTCCTCTATTCACTGGACAACCCGGAATTCAGGTGTAAACAGCAGATTTTATGTCCCTTGATTTTTTTCAGCTGTTTTTCATGGAAGATCTGTAAAGATCTATTGTGGACCAAAGCAATTTATATACTGGTCAATTTATCACCCAAATTTGACCCTTGCCAGACAATTTAGCTGTAAACCTATAATGGTTCCTATATTTAAGACCTTTCTGGGCTTATCCCTCCTCATGGGCATTACTAAAAAGATTGAATTGCGGTCATATTGGTCCACTGACCGATTTCATCATATGCCCGTGTTCTCTGCTGCCATGGCCAGGTCTAGATACGAGCAAATATTGTGGTTCAGGCATTTCAATGACAATGAACTCTGTCAGCCTCAAGGTGACCCTGTAATCGGCTCCACAAAATTAAACCACTTCAACCAAAAATTTTCAGCCTTGTACTTCCCAGCAAAAGATGTCTGCCTTGATGAGTCCCTGATTACATTTTCTGGCCACTTTGTTTTCAAACATTTTCTCCCCAGCAAGCATGCCGGATATGGGGTCAAAATGTATAATCTCTGTGACAAGGCAGCAGGCTATACATGGAGCTTCCTGGTTTATGAGGGAATAGATAGCAGCCTGGAGCCTCCCAACTGCCCAGACTATATAGGGAGCAGCAGCAAGGTTGTTTGGGACTTGGTGTCACCCTTTATTTGGAAAGGGGTACCATTTATACGAGGACTACTTCTATACAACTGTGCCACTTTTTAGACATCTCTTTCAATTAGGATTTGGCGCATGTGGCAGCATGCGATCTACTCACTGGGGCTTCCCCCAATGGCTTGTAAATGCCCACTTAGTCAGGGGGAGAGAGCCTACTTCAGGTCCAATTAATTACTTGCAGTGATATGGAAGGACAAATAGAATGTTTTCGTTCTGTCTTTCATTCACGCAGATACAGCAGTCCAAATTACAATGGTCACTGGTGTTGTTGTGAAGCCCCTCTATGTCCACGACTACAACCATAAAATGGCAGGGGTGGACTTCAATGACAAGATGATGGGGCCGTACTTAGTTTCTTGGTACAAAAAAGTGTCTGTATACCTATTCCAAATGGCTCTTTTCAAAGTTTATGTGCTATACAAAGCGTCAGGAAGAAGTGGATCCTTCCTAAACTTCCAGGAAGAAATCATCACAGCCCTTCTGTATCCAGAAGGTGCTGTGGCCCAATTTCCCAATCAAGATGCAGTGAGCTGGCTGCATGAGAAGCATTTTCCTGCATGTCATCCCTGGTACCCCTACCCAAAGAGCACCCCAAAAAAGATAAAAGCATGACACCCGCTATTTCTGTCCATCCTGCCCTGGCGAACCTGGTCTCTGCATTGGGCACTATTTCCATTGCTACCACACACTAGTGAAGTATTAGTATAGGGTACAGCACGGCACAGTCCTAGGGCATGCTTTCACACAGGGTAGATGGTAGATGACCATTGCATTTTGAGAGACCCTAACCTAGAATGTTTATAGTTATAATAAAAGTGTAAAAAAACAAACTTAAAATAAATAAATAAATAAATAAAAAAGCCAAAAATAGTTGTCGTTTTATTGTTCTTCCTCTTGTACTGTATTGTATGCTATACTGTAATGTTTTATTGTTACTGTGTTTTATTGTGTTTGCTTTGCAGGTATGTCATTCTACTGCTTTACTGTACTGTTATTGTGTTCTATTGTTAACCATTGTTTGTTTTGTAGGTACATCATTCAACTGCAGCACTGATTTGTTTATTTTGACAACAACAGGGTTTGCTCTCACGATACATAAATCCGTGACTCCAACTCTGTAGAAGGTGAATTCATATTTTTACTCACTTTTCTTGGCAGAGATTTCTTCATCCACATCAATCAATGTTAATGGAGGAATCTGTTAGGTTAGTTTTTTTTTCGTTCAGCCCAAGGGCTGAACGAAAAAAAAAGGAACAGTGCATGTATGCCCATCATTAGAAGTGGGTGGATGCAGGGCGGTATTCTAATAGTGGGCATACCACCAATCGATCGATGTGAATGGAAGAAACTGTTAGGTTCTCTTTTTCATTCAGCCCACAGACTTCCTTAAAAAAAAAGAACATTACAATATATTATTATATATATGTAATATATATATTACAATATATGCCCAACAAGGAATAGCAACATATTGGTATGTTGCAGGACTTTTAGTGGTTATCCCGGGAATGAAGCCTGCAGGTTTACGCTTCATCTTGGTATCATTTTTTTTTTTCAGCAGATGGTCAGCTTTCATGTAAAAGCAATCCTAGTGGCTAATTAATATATCATTTCAATGACAACTTTGTGTAAAAAAAGTTTTTTTTTTTGTCATTTTTCAATAACTTGTGACAAAAAAATGAAATATTGATGTACTTCCCTGCCATTTTAGCATCTCAAGAAATTAGATAGTTTAACGCTATAACTTTTGCGCAAACCAATAAATATACACTTATTGAATTTTTTTTTACCCAAGATATTTTGAATACATTTTTGGCCTAAATGTATGACAAAAATTGAGTTTATTAGATTTTTTATAACAAAAAGTAAAAAAAAAAATCTGTTTTTTTTTTAAATGTTCTGTCTTTTTTCGTTTATATTGCAAAAAATAAAAATCCCAGTGGTGATCAAATACCACCAAAAGAAAGCTCTATTTATGGGGGGAAAAAAGGACGCACATTTAATTTGGGTACAGCGTTGCATGTCCATGCAATTACCAGTTAAAGCAGCACAGTGCCAACTTGCAAAAAGTGCTCTGGTCAGGAAGGGGGTAAAACCTTACGGAGCTGAATTGGTTAAAGTAACAGGATGATTTTTTTCTTTTTTCTTACAACCAATTTAAGGGTTTGGTAAAGATGAAGGTATTCCCCAGCTACACTGTTTGCAACATTTTTAACATTCTGGTCCCATTGATTTCAATGGAATTCTAATTCAGCACCTAAACTTCAGTAATGTTCACCAAACACTCCTCGTACAAAACCCAGGTACATTCAGCTCCCTATTCATGATACAGAATATCAATTATTACATAGTGGTTTATTTCTCTAAAGGACATTGCAATAAAAACATATCTAACTGGTTCTTATAGAAAATAAAATAACAATCACCCACCTACCCCTGCATTGAAAACTAACACTAATATAAAGAGAAGAAATATGGTCCATGAGCGCTAAGAGCGCTTTATCTCAATAACACTTTGAAGTTCAACTCAAAAGTGGAAGCTCTGCTTGTTTGCTGCCTCCCCCCTCCAGTGCCAGGGGGGAGCAGGTACCTGTTTTTGACAGGTACCCGTCCTCACTTCCGGGAGACCTGGCTTTGGCAAGATGCAGCGAGGTTCCCCGGAAGTTTGGCCCTCCTCCTCCTTCGGCGCCGGGACAGTTAGAAGCCGAAAGCCGAAAGGCTTCACTGCCGGTTTCCCTTACAACTAATGGTGGCAGTGGCACCTGAGACCTGATGGGAAAATTGGCTACAGAATTTGTACAGTTTATATACAAATTAAAGCCAGGTGTGTTTCACATTTGTATCACATATTCTAGAGGGAGGCGTTGGCTACATATTTATATGAAGACAAACATTTTCTTTGGTCCAACCACTGCAGCAAATTTTTCACTTTATACCCCTTTTCCTCCATTTGCCTTTTCTTATTGCATTTGTGATCTGAAGGGTAATACAATGTGTATTTTACACTTGATCTTAGCTAAAGTTGAGCGGACACCTGTTCGGGTTTGGCGGGTTCAGCCGAACTTCACTGTTTTTTGTTTGTTTGTTTTTTTTTCTAATTGGGGTAGCACCCAAAATATTGAGACATGTTAAAAAAAAAAAAAAATCACTATCTGCAGACAAACCCAGAGATGTTCTAGCATGGTTCACTTTTTCCATATAAAATGTACAAGGGGCTGAGGTGAAAGACAGATGGCCATGGGGTTCAGGTGCAACCTCTGAGCTTACAGCAAGGGACCGGGTGGAAGACAATGTGAAGGAACTGGTGGCATTGTCAGCCACCCAATCTACTATCGCCTGTACTTGTTCTGGCCTCACCATTCGTTGAGCGGCATTCGGGCCTACCATATAACGTTGAAGGTCTGTCGGCTACTCGCACCTGAGGAAGGTGTTTCACTTGTGCATGTAGCTGGCACAGATCGACCACGTCCTCTCCTTGCAACAGGAGCTTTACCAACACCACCAACACCAGCAGCACCATGACCACGTCCCTTATTTGACGCTCTCCTCATTCTGGACGCAAATGTACTATTTTGCACAAATTTATATTATTTTTTAAACCGGCAATGTGCAATTTTGTGCAAGAAATGCACAGCAAGGTGCAAATGTACTATGTAGCACTATTTATTAATAATAAAAAAAAAAGAATAAAAAATTATTATTCTTTTTATTTTAAACCAGCAATGTAGATGCACTTTTTAATTTAGTGCAAGAAATGCATGGCAAGGTGCAAATGTACCATGTAACACTATTTATTAATAATAAAAAAAAAGAATAATAAATTATTATTCTTTTTTTTTTAAACCAGCAATGTAGACGCACTTTTTATTTTTGTGCAAGAAATGCACCGCTGGCCACAAATGTAGTATTTCGAATATTTTTTTTTTAAACCAGCAATGTAGACGCACTTTTTATTTTTGTGCAAAAAATGCACAGCAAGGTGCAAATTTACTATGTAGCACTATTTATTAATAATAAAAAAAAGAATAATAAATTATTATTCTTTTTTTTTTCAAGCAGCAATGTAGACGCACTTTTTATTTTTGTGCAAGAAATGCACCACTTGCCGCAAATGTAGAATTTAGAATATTTTTTTTTAAACCAGCAATGTAGACACATTTTTAAATTTTGTGCAAGAAATGCCCCGCTGGCCGCAAATGTAATAGTTTGCACAAAAAAAAATATATATTTTTTTTTAATTTGTCTAACTGCAATGTAAAAGCAGTATTTCAATATGCCAAAATGTTGCCAGCTGAACTAACAGAACAGGATTAAAGTAGTGTTCCTGACACACAAGCAGTTGCAAGTGCACTGCACTTGCAAAAATGGCTGCAAACGCCCACCTAACAAACAGAAAAATTGCTTAGGTTTTATATGAGGCACTTTGCTTAGCAAACAAAATGTACTCTAGCAAACAAAAATCTCCTCTAGCACCCACCCACCAATAAATCGCTGTTTTTAACAGATTTTGTAAAGCTAATCTGTCCCTCACACCAGCAGCAGTATCCTCTCCCTACACCAGTATGAGATGATTTTCTAAAGCTAATCTGTCCCTCACACCAGCAGCAGCATCCTCTCCCTACACCAGTATGAGATGATTTTCAAAAGCTAATCTGTCCCTCACACCAGCAACAGCATCCTCTCCCTGCACTAGTATGAGATGATTTTTGAAAGCTAATCTGTCCCTCACAGTAGCAGCAGCATCCTCTCCCTACACTAGTATGAGATGATGGGACATGCAGCACTACATGACTCCAGCTTATATAGAGGCTGGGTCACATGATGCACTAGCCAATCACAGCCATGCTATTAGTAGGCATGGCTGTGATGGCTTCTAAGGCCAAACGAGTGAAACGCTTGTTGATTGGCTGCCCTGCAGCTATTCAAAAGGTGCGAAAAAATACCCCAACCCCAAACCCGAACCAGGATTTTTTCTCAAATGTCCGGGTTCGGGACACGGACACCCTAAAGTCCGGTACAAACCCGAACTTTACAGTTTCGGGTTCGCTCAACTCTAATCTTAGCCAAAAGGCCAAGAAGTGATACCCTGCATCTTCTAAAGAAACATTTAAAACTCTCAGTCCGCTTTACCCTTAAAATTAAAACTACTGTATCCACAGTGAAATTGATAACTGATTTTGCCAGCTCTTCCTCTCCTGAACATCAGCTTTTTCCTCCAAAGCTCCTCTACTTCTAGAGGTTTGAAAGGTGTCTGAAAAAAAAATTCCTACAAATGCTGATTTATCCTCCCTCACAGAAGATGTCTAGAAATTGTCATGCATACTGGGCTTCCTGAAGAAATTTAGGAAAGAAAGACATTTTCACCTGTACTTAATACCATTAAAGCAAACAAGATTTTGTCAAATTTTCTTTTGAAGTTTATGTTTAAAGGCTGCTATATGATATGGTAATAAGATATTATTATTATTATTGCCTTATTTTATAAATAAACATTTATTGATTGGTTCTTTCAGCTTGTGCATTGCATGTTGGGCCATCTAACAAGAGAGTACACAACAAGCCCTGCACTTAGCGCTTACTTCTGCAGAGTAAAGATCTAGATCAAAGCATTTTTACAGTAGACAAGTGTGTCCTTCAAATGATATGTGTGTATGCAATCTATTTAAGTCTATGCTTTGCACAGCACAAAACAATATCTGCAACTCTGGAGTACCAGACCGAGGCTCACTACTTGCTGGCTCCAAAATGGAAATATTAAATATGCATACAAAAATTATTATTCTTTTTTTTTAACATTTATTTTCATTTTCCATACAAAATATAAAATTACAGACTTAGACTTATTCACATAAGCATACATTTCCCCCCTTATCCCCATATTCCGCCTCTCCCCCTTCCCACCCTTATTTAACCCCATTGTGCTAATCCCTCTTGCTCCTCATTTATTCTTCCATTTCCTCGCCCTTCCTCGTCCTCTTCCCCTCTTACTCTACACATTTTTCCACATATTTCCTGGTTTTCTTAAATCCTATCCATTTTTCCCATATATTAGCAAATCTTTTTGCTTGGTCCTCTTCCCTTCTATTTAAGTATTTAATTTTGTATATGTATTCAATTCTGTTAAATCAATCTCTAACTGTGGGTCTTTCAGGATCTAACCATTTTTTTGGAATCCCCCCCCCAATATATTCTGCTACTCATCCCGAGGATGGTGATACCACATGTGTGAGACCTTTACACAGGCTGGCCACATAGAGAGGTCCAACATTCAGGGAGCACCGTCAGGCGTTCTAGAAGCATAAATTACACATATGACTTCCTAACCACCTATTACACTTTTGAAGGCCCTGCAGCACCAGGACAATGGAATTACCCACAAAATGACCCCATTTTGGAAAGGAAACATCCCAATGTATATTCTATGAGGCATTATGAGTCTTTTGTACGGTAAATATTTTTCCACAAGTCTTCCGAAAACGTGGAAAGAAAATGAAAACGTAATTTTTTTCCACAAAGTGGTCAATTTATATGATATTTCGAACACATAGCATGTATATAGCAAAAATAACCCCCCAAAATATATTCTGCTACTCGTGCCGAGTATGGCGATACCACATCTGTGAGACTTTTTCACACCCTGGCCACATAGAGGGGTCAAACATGCAGGGAGGACCATCAGGCATTCTAGGAGCAGAAATTTCACATCTAATTTCCTAACGACATATTACATTTTTGAAGGCCCTGGAGCACCAGGACAATAGAATTACCCACAATGATTCATTTTTTTCTACAAGTCTTCAAAATACGTGGAAAGAAAATGAAAACGCTTTTATTTTTACACAAAGTGGTCAATTTATAAGATATTTCTAACACATATCATGTACATAGCAAAAATTAACCCCCAAAATATATTCTGCTAATCGTCCTGAGTATGGCGATACCACATGTGTGAGACTTTTTCACACCCTGGCCACATACAGAGGCCGAACATGCAGGGGGCACCGTCAGGCATTTTAGGAGCATAAATTACACATAAAATTTCATTCATACCTATCACACTTTTGAAGGACCTGGAGCACCAGGACACTGGAACGACCCCATTTTGGAAAGCAAACACCCGAGGTATATTCTATGAGGCATGGGCTGCAGATATTTACTCGGGTACTCTGATGGGCTGCAGATAGGTACTCAGGTATTCTGATGGGCTGCAGATAGGTACTCGGGTGCTCTTATGTGCTGGAGACAGGTACTCGGGTAATCTGAAGGGAGCTGACAGGTACTTGCATACTCTGATGAGCTGGTGACCGGTACTCGGGTACTCTGATGGGCTGGTGACAGGTACTCGTGTACTTTGATGGGCTGGTGACAGGTACTCGGGTACTCAGATGGGCAGGTGACAGGTACTCGGGTACTCAGATGGGCAGATGACAGGTACTCAGGTACGCTGATGGGCTGGTGACAGGTACATGGGTACTTTGGTGGGCTGGTGACCGGTACTCAGGTACTCTGATGGGCAGGTGACAGGTACTCGGGTACTCCGATAGGCTGGTGACAGGTACTCGGGTACTCTGATGGGCTGGTGACAGGTACTCGGGTGCTCAGATGGGCTGGTGACAGGTACTTGGATACTCAGATGGGCAGGTGACAGGTACTCAGGTACTCAGATGGGCTGGTGACAGGTACTCGGATACTCTGATAGGCTGGTGACAGGTACTCGGGTACTCTGATGGGCTGGTGACAGGTACTCGGGTACTCTGATAAGCTGGTGACAGGGACTCGGGTACTCTGATGGGATGGTGACAGGTACTCAAGTACTCAGATGGCCTGGTGACAGGTACTCAGACACTCAGATGGCCAGGTGACAGGTGCTCTGGTACGCTGATGGTCTGGTGACAGGTACTCGGGTACTCTGATGGGCAGGTGACAGGTACTCAGGTACTCTGATGGGCTGGTGACAGGTACTCAGGTACTCTGATGGGTTGGTGACAGGTACTCAAGTACTCGGATGGGCTGGTGACAAGTACTTGGGTACTCTGATGGGCTGGTGACAGGTACTCGGGTACTTTGATGGGTTGGTGACAGGTACTTGGGTACTTTAATGGGTTGGTGACAGGTACTCGGGTACTCTGATGGGCTGGTGACAAGTACTTGGTTACTCTGATGGGCTGGTGACAGGTACTCGGGTACTCTGATGTGTTGGTGACAGGTACTCAAGTACTCGGATGGGCTGGTGACAAGTACTTGGGTACTCTGATGGGCTGGTGACAGGTACTCGAGTACTCAGATGGGCTGGTGACAGGTACTCGGGTACTCTGATGGGTTGGTGACAGGTACTCAGATGGGCTGGTGACAGGTACTCGGGTACTCTGATGGGTTGGTGACAGGTACTCGGGTACTCAGATGGGATGGTGACAGGTACTTGGGTACTCAGATGGGTTGGTGACAGGTACTCGGGTACTTTGATGGGCAGGTGACAGGTACTTGGGTACTTTGATGGACAGGTGACAGGTATTAGGATACTTTGATGGACAGAGGACAAGTACTTGGGTACTTTGATGGACAGGTGACAGGTACTCTAATGGGCTGTGACAGGTACTTTGATGGGGTGGTGACAGGTCCTCTTTATTACAGGGGGAATCAGTGTGCTTGGTGTGTACACTAGGTGGTATCAAGCTGTTACCGCAATCTCCCTCTCACACCCGATTGGTGTGTGAGAGGGAGAACCCGGTAACAGCTCGTTGGCGCGGTTTGTTTACATCATGTGACCGGCTGTGATCGGACACAGCTGGTCATGTGGTAAAGAGCCAATTCCATTGGCTCTTTACCCTGATTGGGGCTAGGCTTTGTCCAAGGGACAAGCCTCAGCCCCGATCGCCATGCTGCGCACCCCTTGGGGCGTGCACGGCGGTCACAGTAGTGATCGGCTGTGATTGGACACAGCCGGTCACGTGGTAAAGAGCCAATTTCATTGGCTCTTTACCCCGATCGGGGGGGCTGTGTCCTGAGGGACACAATCGATCCGCGATCGCCGCGCTGCGGGCCCCCAGGGGCCTGCAGTAGCGGCGAAAAGGGAAGGACATCATATGACGTCCTCCCTGATCGAGGAAGGGTTCCTGCCGATGTCATTTTACAAATGTAATGTATGGGCTAGCTCAGATCACACAGAAGAGACTTATTTTTTAATTTAGCGCTCTAAATTATGTAGTATCAAGGCCAGTTCATTTTTAGTGGGAAGACCACTAACTAATGCAGCCACATCCATTTCATGGAGGGACTGCTAGGAGCTTGACCCACAAGATGACGCTGTGAGGTAGCTTGTTGTGAGGGAGGTGCCCTCACTCCACGGGACAAGCATAGTGTATCTCCTACTCCCGAGAGCTCATCTGTCTCCTGCCCCTGTGCCAAATATCTGGTAGTGGGTCCAGTAATTCGGGGTTTAGTGGTGGCAGTCTTGTCCGTTTCTTCCCCATCTCAATAGTCACTCACTGTGATTAATAGCGGATCCCAAAGCGTTAATGACAGAAAATGGCAGATAGCAGGTAACAAGGGGTTAATGGCTGCGCTGCCGTACCCTCTTTTTTTCCCTCAAACTTGACTGCTGTCTGTTTACTGTTTATGCGGAGATCTTAAAACCACACTTTTATACCCCTTTCTGTAGCAAATTCCTTCACAGAGCCCCCAGTAGCTTTCTGTTATAACTCCTTAACATCCTTTATGTTTACAGGTATACCTTATCTTTGCTTGTTAGACGGAGAGAGCTGGATGCTATACAACCCACATTATCATGCCTCCTCCTGTTGCACAATAATTGTCCGTTAGCTATCTACTAGCTGCACCTTAAGTGCAAAGGGACAATACGAGATGGAAATGCTAGAGATGCTAGGAATGCCAAGAATGCAGGGTATGCTAGACATGCAAGGAGTGTGAGGGGGAAGGTATAAAGAGGGGAGGCAGCATGAGGGGCTGGAAGCAGCGCTAAGCTACATTACTTCCTCTTGAATTTAGGCATAAAACAGGAGTCCTCATGGAGCTCTCACTGTCAAACCATCCACAGTATCTTCTTTGTCTCCAGGCTACCAGCGGGCTACAAGCAGATTTGGTATCGGGGTTAGTAGCTGATGATTCTGATGGCAACCACTGCTCGCACTGTATTTCCAAATTACAGCGGATTCCAAGCAGATCGGGACAGGAGCAGGTGGAAACCACTACACACGTTCTGTATCTTCAAACCGCAGGTGGGATTCAAATGAGTTGGGTCTGGTGAAGCAAGTGGAAGCTGCGCTACACTGTGATTTGTCCTCCAGTTCAAAAGCAGGGTGAGATATGCTATCCCCGGGGGCTAGAAACTACTGTGCCACTGAAATCTCTCCTTGATCACCAAGACCCCTCACGGAGCTCTCCCCAGAGACGCTGCACGTCTCACTGGTGCCTTGTCATGATGTAGCCCTGGCGCCACCCTAGCTTAAGACCTTGTGTAACCAACCCTTTTTAGATTGTAAGCGCTAATGAACAGGACCCTCTGATTCCTTTTGTATTGAATTGTATTGTAAATGTACCGTCTGCCCTTATGCTGTAAAGCACTGCACAAACTGTAGGCGCTATTGTAAGGGAAAACCCAAAACTCATGGGTTTTAGTAACATTTTGACTGCTGAAGCCAGATTAAAAAATAGGAATATTTATTATACAAGCTTGTAGCTAGCTACATGCAGGGAGAGGGGCACAAATGCATTCTGTTCGTTTCAAAAGAATTGCTCTAATTAGCTAGGGCCTTGTAATACAATTTATATGTTTTACCAAAGGGTGGGAACTAGCTAGCTAAAATTTCCTTGAACTCAAAACTTGATCGAAATGCAAAATACTTGGTTTACATACACATGTCACTTCAAAAAGGTTTTGTTGGAAAAAGGCAGAGATAGCCATCTTCACAGCTGGAGGTGTAAATGGCATTTGAACATAACCAAGACAGCTGTTATACAATATCACTTCTAATGAAATATACATCCAATATATATACTTAATCATAAATAAATGTTTGATAAATAAAATGGTTATTCCATTTACCCTATCAATATCCCATCTCTTGGCCATCATGACTGGCCACACAACTATCCCTTCCAAAAATGGAATTTGGAAACATAACAGCGCTATAACAAACAATTCATACACTGGTTGTGAACAGTTGGGTTCTTGACTATTCAGTTTAGAGATTCCTTTGGTGACAGTCAAAGATGTGTAGGGCCTAACTATATGTGAATATTAGAGGTAGTGATATTGGGGAAAATGGAGCAAATTAAAGCACCGTACACACGGGTGCGACGGTCATACGACCGGATGTACAAAATCGTATGTTGGCTGTTGTGTCTAGCGTACTGACACGCACTAAGTGATTGTACAACCAAGCCTAGTGATGTGTTATGAGAGTATAACAAGGAAGTTCAGGTGCATGTGATTTGTGAATTAGGAGCGTAAGTTTCCCAGAACGGACCCTTCCGGGCATTCCTGACTTCTGAGCATGCGTGTTTTGCACGTGCAACTTTGTTTCTACCAACTTCTCTGTACACACGGTACAACGGTCATACAACCGCTTGTTGTACAACCAAAGTTTTCTAGTCTGCTCATCCAACTTCAATTGTACAACCGTTGTATGACGGCTGTTGTAATCACGCGTACTAACGGTCAGATGATCATACAACAATCTGGTTGTTCGACCGCTGTTGTATGACTGTTCTACCGTGTGTGTACGGGGCTTTAGTCTCATAACACATACAAAACCTAAAATAAATCGCATTTTAATGAAAGGCAGATAAACTTAGAATTTATCTCAATACCTTCTAAATTCTCTGACATCTCACTCTAACTGCCTAATCATAGTTTAAATATTTATTTTTCTAGGTCATATTTCTCCGGATTTATGTACCCAATTTACTTCTGCAGAAAAATCTATTTTTACTTTGGCAAGGCTAAAAAAATACAAAATATTGAAAAAGATAAATGTGACAAAAATATCTAAAAATGACAAGTTGGTCTAACAGTGTATGAACACCAAGTCTTTAGTTGATTTCTGGAATGTAATTTTGACAGCTAGTCCTCCATAAGACTCCACTGCAACCCCTAAGAATGCATACAATGTTCATACATAATATTCGCTTCTTCAGGACCATCACGGCCCACATGACAAGAAACTTCCGGTAGGTGTGCAGATATTTTTGCAATCATAGCAAACTGAGCTTTGACTTTTTCAGACAGCTGACATGATAAGTATCAAAGTTCTTCAGACATCAAAAAACTATTGAAAGCACTCTTCTCCACCAATGCTGTTTGTGGCTGATGTCATAAAGCGCAGGAATGAGGGTGGGTATTTTTGAAGATTAGTGTTGAGCGAACCCGGACTGTAACGTTCGGGTCCATACCGAACTTTCGGGTGTCCGTGGCACGGACCCGGACCCGGACCCAGACATTTCAAAAATCGTTCGGGTTCGGTCCGGGGTTCTGCTATTTTACTCCACGTGTTGAGAAGCCAAGCCATACCTGGGCTTGCAATGTCAGGCCCAAGCGAGTTGTGATTAGAAGTTTTTATGGGTGGGAGTAAGGACGCGAAATACTGTAGTCGGTGTTTGTCGTAACCACCTCTTCTCACGAAAGTTATCAAAAAACTACAGACTTCTTGAAACTATGAATAGTACAGTCGACAGACTTTTTCAGTTTCGAGTCAAACGATACTAACGTTTTTATAGACGTGTGGATGGCCTTCAAAGAACAGTACACCCGGCACTACCAGGACTT
>BLSH010380177.1:579703-594506 GCA_018402905.1 Glandirana rugosa
GTTAGAACTTCGAAACGGTAAACGGTCTACCAATCGATATCAGTCACCACCGACCACGAGTTATAAAAAAAAACCCCCCCGTCGTTTATTTGGACGGGGGTGTGAGTGTGTCGGCGGTGGGGATGAGTCGAGGGGGTCCCGGGGGTTGGTGGGGGGTGCCCTCTACCTGAGTGTGAGTGTGGGGGCAGGTTTATTTGCTGCCCCCCCAAAAAAAAATATTGAGCACCAGCCACCACTGACTATAGCTAACCATCTGGCAAATGGCAAAGCTTCAAGATTGTAATTCCAGCCCAGAATATTCAGTTTAACAGAGGTCACCAAAGACTGTTCATTAAAACATACTTCCAACAAAGGTAGGACACAAATAGATACGTGTACAATTCAAGCAAATTAAATGCACTAGTAAATATATATAACAAGATTAGTGAATTGAGATAACCATAGCTTTATGGCTAAAATAAAACACACACTCCTGAGAAGGCAAAGATTTATAGATCAAAATTAAGATAATTAACAGCATTACATTAATTTGTTGTAGTGCTATTGACATTAATGGCTTGGCTTTGTCATAAGTGCCAGCTCATAACATAGTGTAGATAAATATCTTTGTGTAAGTGTGTTTTTCCACTGACCACTAGTACAGCTGGCACAGAAAACCGCTGTGACCTCTGTGCTTCGTATTATATAAAGAGGGTTCCTGAACAGTACGGATACTATTCTCTACAGTTCCATTTGGAGGGTGAGACTTTTCTATCCACAAAATGAAAATTGCAGTCGTCTTTATACTAGCTGCTCTATGCAGTTCCTATGGTAAGTACATCTTTTTATAAGGAATAAAAATGTAACTACTTCTCACTCTGTGGACAAATATCTTTGTAGATTTATTTTTGTGAAAACTGTGTTTATATTTTATATAAAATATCTTTACACGTAAGTGCTAGACTATTACTACAATGGCTTGGGTCACATTGAGTTGTTACACACCCTTATCGCCACTGTGCTAGTATAAGATTTGGTATTTTTGAAAATATATTGAATAATATACATAGTATTTAGACTTTATTATTATGTTAAGGAATGACGATGTTAGTACAGTATATGCTTACCATGTTCATTGTTATCTTCATTGATCCAGATGCTGCAGCAGTCTCTCAGCCAAATTGCCTTGTGCAGCTGTTCCAGGTAGGCATCCACACTTACAGTACACAAATAAAACATGTTTGGAAAATTGATAAAGGTTAGCATTTTAGCTGTGTGGTTATCTCAGCAAACATTCTAAAATCATTTTTACATTACCCCAATACTTAACTAGCTCATAGATAGGAGATTATAAAAATGGCCTCATTGGATGAAGATCTCATATGGGGGAGGCTAGCACTCAAATGATCTCAGAGGGAACAGTGGTTAGACAGAGTAAAAAAACCTGTCTCAATCTCTATTATTCTCCCTAAAGATAAGTGGCACCAGAACTCCTCTCTCATTCATTTCTTATTAAACTAATGGTGCAAACTTTACAAACCACAATTGAAAGTTTGTGAACAGCTTGACCACCCTCAAAGTGGTCAGATCGTGTCTTCAAGAATGACCACCCTCTATGGATAGCCTTGCCAATCAAAGAAAGCGAATATGTATTGCATTTATAGACAAATTACGGACACATCAGCCTGGGCAAAAAGTAAGAGCACGTATGCAGAGTTCTCTTCTTTCCCTAAGAGAAATCAGTTGTAGTTCAGTACAGCAACGAAAAAACCAACAAAGCATAGAACAAAAGTAATATTGTGTGCTTCTTAACTTACAATTTATTGATAATAATTTATTTTACACAAGGTAGAATTATCAGTGTTGCAGGGATTAGGATTATTTGAAAAGAACATTTTGTGTATTTAAATACTTTATTGACATTAAGCTCCAACCAAAACACTGAAAACCCATTTACATGTTTGTGTTGCAGTAACACATGCTGTACTGAGGTGCTATGCATTGTGAATGACACCCCAATGCATTAAGGCAACACACTTGAGTTTCAATGAGTCATAATGCACCATAGTGTTTTGCATTGTTGTGCATTAGGAAAAATAAGATACGTTTGATATGTGACACGTGCTGGGTGCATTGGCAGCCCATTATTTTATTGGGCTGCCCTAATGCAATGTGCATTAATGCATGAGATAACATTCAAAAATGCATGTTACATGTGCTGTTGCCTTGAAGTGCTATTCATTACACTGCAATGCACACACTGGTGTAGAGTGTATTGTCAGCACCTGGGGCAAGGCAAATAATTTGCACTTCCTAACTCGTGGACTTTTAGATACCCCCACCCTGATAACACCCGCAGATATCCCTCACTCTGACCACGCCCCCAGATACCCACACTCTAATCACACCCCTAGATACCCCCACTCTAATCACACCCCTAGATACCCCCACCCTGATCACACCCCAGATTCCTCCACTCTGATCACACCCCCATATCCCATACCTATCCCTCCACTCTAATCACAAATCAAGATACCCCACCAGATCCCTCCATTCTGATCACACCTCCAGATACCGCACCAGATCCCTTCACTCTGATCACATCTCTCAGATACCCCTCTCCCCATCACACACACGATCCCCCACATCTTAACACCCTCAAATCCCACACCAGATCACACCCCCAGATCCCACCCCCATCCCTCCACTCTGATCACACCTCCAGATACCCCAACTGATTTCTCTGCTCTGATCACACCCTCAAATCCCCCACCATATCCCTCCACTCTGATCACACCCCCAGATCCCATACCTGCGCCCTCTCTCCTACTGAGTGCAGCGTGGAAGTCTTAGTTTTCCTGCTGAGGGACAGGTATTTTAAAAATCATGGCTGCCTTTTGGTGGCGCTCAGGGTGACTGCACCAGTTGTCCCCTACACTATGCCACTGAATGCATAACAATGCACAATATTTTTTTTTTTTTTACACTTTTAGGTGCATTGACAGTCCATTATTTTAAAGTGCTGCTTTAAAAGAACAAACATTATCATTCAACATACTGTATTGCAAAAATGCACTGCAAAAATGTAAATAGGCCTCCAAAATGGGATATACTGTGTTTTGGCTGGTATATTAAAAATGCAAAAATAGATTACTGGGTATCAAATGTGTTTTATATACGTGGTTTAATAATTAGCGTGTTATTTTGAAAATGATACAAATTTAAGGTATGTCATTTATTTTGTAATGTATGTAATTTTTTTAACAAATTCACAAGCCTTTTTATTATTTTTTTCAGGACGATGCCCCAGTTCTTCTCCAAAATCTGGTTACACTTCTGTGTGACTACAAAGTAGCCAAGGTAAAGCGATGGTATTATAACGAAGAATACTATTAGTAGTAATACTAACAACATAAATAATAAAAATGACAGCTTCCAGAGGAGAAAAGCATACAAACCCAGGATCCATCAGCCCTTTTGTTCTATAAGATATCCTGTGTGCCCTTTGTGCAGTAATCCTGGTATTCTTTTCTTTACTAGTACCGGTATAAGCACCATCACAGAATGCTTTACAATAAAGTGTAAAATGATTTATGGTTCCATTTTTTTTTTGTATTTGACCCAGAAGCCCATAGAGGATAATGTAGTTACATTAAGTAGCGCAGGCATATTACTGCGCTAAGCAGCTTGAAACAGAAGCAAGGTAAATCAACAGACGTGCATTCCTAATTGTTTGGGAGGGTGTAGGAGCCTTTAGTAGAATTGTAATTGTATTAGTAGTGTTAATTTACCTTTATACTAGGGCCTTTTCCACAGTGTTAATAACAGCTTTATTGTAAAAAGCACCTTTTAGGTAAAAAGTTAATAAATGTGCTTATCTTAGCTACAGTTTCCATACAGCAGGGGGTGACATCACCATCATTCAATCCACAATGCGGAGCATTCAAAATCTCCTGAGATTTAGTGGCTTCTTGTTTTGTGAGATTTTGGGTACTTAGCACTTCTCCAGAATCTTGCCAGAAAAATAGTGACATCATCCTTGACTAGGTGCTGTAGGTAGAAGTCGGGGATAGATAAGCACAGTATATTTAATAACTGTTTTTCCCTACAGGTGTTTTTGTTACTTTTTGCTATTAATGATTTGGGAGTGGGCCCTTATATATTAAGCAGACCTTGCATTTCTACTGCAAGGTCCATTTTAAGCATAGATAAAATTAAAAGCTCATTATAAGAGCTAGGTTAAGGTTTGACTTTTGGGTGATGTTAAGGGTTATGTATTAGGATCAGATCAAGTCCTAAAAATTGAATTGCACAATTGGACAAATGCTAGGTGAATTTCATTGTACTGGGTTAATCAAAACATCTGGTTAAGTTTTAAGGCTTGGCTGGGTAAGTGTTAGGGTCAATATTAGAGTCAGGTTTAGGTTGGAAGTCAGAATGTATGAGAAGCCCTTATTTTTTATTATTTTGGTACTTTACTGTAGCTCTGACACTAAAAAACCTAGAACCCTGTTTTTATAGCTTAAAAAAGCCATTATGATAGGCTACATACTCTACGCCCGTCATATCAGTACAAAATAAGACAGTTTATACTGGATTTGTGCTACTTTGATGTGTGTTCATATTGTTAACTGAATATTATAATATATACAAACATGACGTTTATTTTGTCTATGGCTGTCCGTTTGTTCTCTTCTAGGCAAGCCAAAATGCGGTCCTCTTTCAAGCTTTCTTGCAACAAGTGAATGCCTTGCTGGTATATAAAGCTTACTATCTTATTTGGCATATACTATCTGAGAATATTTTACAGGTTTCAAAGATTGAAAAGAAAATTAAATTTTTTCTTTTTAGGAAAAAGTTGGATGCACCATTGACAATATTCTTGGCACAAAAGTGGTAAATATAATTATTATTATTATTATTTTTTTTTTGCTACATTACAACTAGCCATGACATTTAGTAAATTGTTGCAAATTACTAATTGCATGCCATTCTTTCAACTTTTTATTAAGTCACTGCAAAAATGAATTGCAAAGTCATTGCAAACATTTGTTTTCCTGTCTCTTCATTAACAGCTAAAATGATTTGCAGGCTTTCAGAACAGAAGCCAAGGATTATGTTGCTTTAAAGAAATTCATAAATGCATGCTTTTGTTTACAGAGTGGTGAATAGTGACTGCAGACAATTTCTGTGCAGAAATTATTTTTTGAGCTAATATGTTAATAGGTGCACAATTTCCTGTCTTGTCTGTGCTCCCTCCAATATCTCTGAGCTCACAGTTATATTTACGCCAGCACTGTATGGCCCATCTGATAGACCTGTGACCTTGGTCTCAAAAAGAAAAAACTTTGGCCATAATTGTATCTGTGGTGGTTTATGCCATCTACCTTAAACTTTAGAAAATGTCTTGATTAGTACTTGTTGTTTGGAGCAGTGCAGTAGCATTTAATGTCTATACCTCTGCATTTATAGTTACACTACCGGCGTTAAAGTAAATTTGTCATAGGAGAAAAATAGAGACTGTCATTGCTGACCTCCATTTGAGCCCACTGGCTTTATTACTTTTTGAGTCAATCGCACAAAACAAGTATGCAGATAAGTCCTAGAATAGTCAAAAGTCCTTATCTTCATCTTTGCTGACAAGCTTAATGTATTTAAAGTACATGAGTATTGACTAAATAAGAAGGATGCCATTGCTAGCTTCATATGAAAATATTAATTGTCTCTCTTTTTCTGGCTTCAGTACTTCTGAGTTACTGGTTTGAAACAAATATGCTGCAAAAAAAAAAAAAAAAAAGAATTCTCAGATGTTGGAATTTCTTATCCCTATACTTATTCAACGCCAGTGATTTAGCACAAAAATGAATTCAAAGATTCAGTACAACATCCAGTGATCTGGCATTGTCAGAAAAAGCATTCAGCACTGATAACCCACCTATTTCTCACATGACAGGTGTACTTTAAGGCCCTCTTCACACTATCCATTAGTGCACCTGCATTACTGTAACACATTACTGTGTATTTAAGCATTTGTAAACTGCAAGGCATTTTTTTGTCCAATCATAGAGAAAAAATCAGGCACCACATTGTCTCAACGATAAAACATATATGCGATTTTATTAGCTCCATCCATAAAGAGGAATCAAGACCTGTAATAATTGACATGTTTCAGCCTCTTACATAGACCTTAGTCATAATATTTTTTTTTTTTGGACCCAGAGAGGTAATGTCATAATGTGCTAGTGTGCATCGCATAATAGCACATTATGTTAAACTTACCTTAAAACTAAGCATTCCAACACCAATATATCAGAGCTGCAGACGCTCCCATCTTCACCTGGCTTGCTTCCAGGTTCGTGGACTTTGGCTCTGTGACTGGCCGGAGCCACGAAGACGTCATTCCTGCGCATGCGTGCGGGAGCTGCCGCTTATGGCACAGGGCTCTGAAGCAACGGCATGGGTGGCCGTTCCTTCAGAGCGTATGCACCAGTGATGTCACTGGCTGCATTTACAGTAAATACCTCCTAAACTGTGCATGTTTAGGAGATATTTACACTACCTATAGGTAAGACTTATTATAGGCTTACTTACAGGTAAAAGCCAGAGTTGGAAGTTTACTTCCACTTTAAGGTGCGCACAGCAATGCAGTGTGGGTGCTTCGCCTGCTACTCTAACAGTATGTTGGGGTGACGTTTGACCTTAATTGCTCTACCGTGCACCCTACCATGGTGTACATGTTATAAAATTCAATAAAGAAGATGCGCCACCAGCTGTGTTCAATTATATCAGGTCGCTGCACCTAATTAGATTATGGCCATGTGAATATTTTTAAAAAGCATGCTTTTTAATTTTTTAAAAAAAATATTCATATGGTGTACATGTTACCATGTGTTGTGGTAAAGGGTTTGAATTATAAGTTGCTTTATGTAAAAGAGCATTAAAAACAACTGAACTCTTCAAACTGTCTCCACAACAAGTCAGGCAGCAGGCAGAGGGCCAGTTGCAAGTATTTTGTGTGGTCTCTCTGCCTTTGATATTTTCCCCTTTATTTACTTGCCATGCCTTGTTCAGCACTGTCTCTGTATAGAGGTGGTCATGTTAGTAAATAAATGGCTTTGTTTCCTTATGTTGAAGCCTCCAGTAAAGAGAAGAAAGAGCAGCATAGTAGTGACATTACTAAATCTCACTCAAAATATGAGACTGCAGTTGGAAGCAGCAGTGCCTTAGCTCTCAAACTGAAGATATACAGCTATGAGGCTGTAGACACAGGTGTTCCTTTTCAAACTCATATACCAGAAAGTGCACTGCTACATTTGAAGGTACTGGTTAGGCACAGATACAATTTGCAGGTGGTCTCATTAAAATATCAGATCTTTACATTTTTAGTTCATTTTGACTGTAAGCAAGATGCATGGAAAAAAGCAAAATAATTGTAAAATAATGCTAATATACTGCATAGTAATGTGTTTAGCTGTGCTTCTCTTGTGGATCACAGGAGTGCAATTCTTTCTGCACTCCTGAGACACGTTTTAAGCAGCTGAAGCCCGCTGTCAGCTGATGTTACAGAGTCAGTTCAGGCTCAGGCAAGATCGCACAATGAAGTCGGTATCTGCCCACATGACTGGACCGGTACCCAGCTCAGCCTCTCAGCAAGCCGCATAGAACCTGAGACAGCTGCTTCCGCCCCCTCCACTGCCTAGCGTTCCAGTGATTGCGGGGGACAGAGCAGAGAGCTGTTGACTGACAGTCACCAGGCTCTGCTCAGGAGGCCCTGAGAATACTTCTCCTTTAAATAACAGCAAACAATGGTAAATTGCATTTTATACAACCTTTTATTTTTTAATTGTAGACAATCACACTTCAGAATGCTGAAACAATTGGAGACGATGTTGCAACTGTTCTGTTTGGATATTTGGTAAGAAATGATACACCTTCTATACAGTATCTTCATGGATTCATATCAATGGATTAATTTTGATTCCTGGTTTAACAAGGAACATTCAGAGATTAATTGTACAAACAAAACACATTAGCTATTTTATCATATTCAGGCTAATGAAGCAAGTTTACAAATTATACTTTTTTTTTTACTACCCTCTGAAAGGCCAAGCCCATTAGGTTTTATTTAGAGCTTACGCAATGATGGTTTGTGGCACAATGTGCTCTGGCCTAGTTTTTCTGCATTCAGGGAGCCACAAGTGATGCATACTGCTGGCTATCGAAATGAATGGCCATATGAAGCATATGGTGCATTCCCTAAATGTAGAAATTTAGCACTTGCACAATTCATCATATGCACATGCAGCAGTAAACACTAATGCAAAAAAATCACAGGTGTTTACTCGGGTACAGCCGCATACAGCCATTTACTTCTATAGCTGGCTGTAGGTGCCACGTGCATGGAAAACCATCAGGGTTTTTACACTAGAACAGATTTGCACGTTAAACCATCCATGTGCATGAGCCCTTACATTAAAGTTGTATGCCTGCAGTCTAGGATCTAAAGGCATTTCTTCCAAATTTCAGGCTCAGCATGCTTCCATAAATTAGCTTACAACTAGCAGGAAAAGATCATGTAGGATCTTTTAAGCAGGAGTATTGTTTGTAAGCAATAGTAAAGAATGTTAGTAAAAATTGACAACTTACAAACCATCAAAAATTATTACTCTGTCCCATATTCACGTTTCCTTACTGTGTGTGTGTATCTATTTATATACACAGTAGATATGGATATATATACAGGTGCATCTCATGAAATTAGAATATCATCAAAAAGTTTATTTATTTCAGTAATTCAATTCAAAAAGTGATATAACCAAAAAACACTACAGCGCTGACACTCTGCCCATCCTGTAGTAATAAAATGTCATGTAGCATGTTAAGAAAAAAGAAGTATTGCAAGATACTTATTCCTGGAGATATAGGAATAGAATTAGTGGAAAATGGCTCACATTATAGCTCTGGCAAGGCTGCTTTCATTTGTGGGCAGGAAATCCACAATCTGTAATGTAAGAAGAGAAGGGAAGAAAGTGCCAAATCAGTATAGTGTAGCACAATTTATTAAATAAAATATAATATAAAACAAATGGAACTCACAAGCGGGTGAGGGGGAGAGAGAGGGGATGACAGTCCGCAGTGGATTGTAATAAGCTGGGAGCTGTGAGGTAGTCCTTGGTGGAGGAGAAAGCCAGCTGTGGTGTGGAGCAAGATGAGCCTGGATTTGATGCAGGGAGAACAGCGTCAGGTTGCCCTGTGTGGCCGTGATGGCATATCCAAAAATCAGATGTTTGCCCAAAGACGATGTGTCCAGCTAAAGTGGTGAGGGGAGCTGTCAGTCCAACCACAGTGTGAGCCAATCGGGACCTGTTTTGGAAGCTTAATCATGCCTCCTCCAATATTTTATATAGATGGGTTACACACAGAGTGATATATTTCAAGCTTTTCTTTCTTTTAATTGTGACCATTATGGCTTACAGCGAGTGAAAACCCAAAGTTCAGTATCTCAGAAAATTTGAATATTACATAAGACTAATAAAAAAGGGATTTTTAATACAGAAAGGTTGGCTCAATGAAAAGTATGACCATGCACAGTATAGTATGCACTTAATTTTTGGTCGGGCTCCTTGTTGCATTTCATTTGGAAACCAAAGTTCCAGAGTCTGGAGGAAGAGTGGAGAGGCACAGAATCCAAGTTGCATGAGGTTCAGTGTGAAGTTTCCACAGTCAGTGATGATTTGGGGAGCCATGTCATCTGCTGGTCCAAAGTCAGCGCAGTATGTGGTATCAAGTTTAACATTAGTGTTTATTGGGTCAGTTTTGCTACTACCTGGGTCAGCTTCCTGCTCACTGCACAGATGTGAATATGTTGAATGACTATTTAGTGAGAAGACAGGAGACATGGTAAGCTGCATTGCTAAACCAAGATAGTGAATTGAATCATCAGCCATGTATTTAGATGTTCACCTGGAGTTTTGCTAACAATAAAAAAATTGCAGTGGTGGCTGCATTTCTCCACGAGGGAACAAAACAAGATCTGGCAGAAACATAGGCAAGTGAGCATAAGAGGTTGGGTGGAAGAAGGTTGATTTAAAGGATAACCATACAAAAATTAGGTTTTAGTCAAAAATAACCTGTGCTTACTCCCTAAATGACCTAAACATTTGCTATTAACTGCATTGTACATTGACTACATTTATTAAAAATAGAATACATAACAAATGATTTGTGATTTCTATGGTTCAATCAATGAAGAGGAAATAAATTCTGACCATAATGAAAAAATACAAAAATAAGCAGGCTCATAATAGACAGAAAGAGAACATAGAAGGGGAGGGTAAGGATGGAAATGCTATTTTTTCTATATTTATGTCTGTAAGTGATCCCTTTAAGTTCTTAACGCTAAGCCTTTGCTATTATTCTTAACTGATATTTTAAACAAATAAGCAATTCTAGCTGTTATGTAAAACATGCATTCCTGTGTGTTTTTTAGGACAGCATTATCGCCAAGGTGGTCAAAATTGTGGTAAGAAAAACTGTTTTATTATTCCATCCATAGTTGTATATAAAAGTGCTGTTCATATACAACTGGGCACAATTCTTTCAGTACAGAACAATTTTTCTAGTGACATTTGTTTAGGAAAGATATTTTATACTATTTTCATTCTGAGGGCCCACCCAGTCCTATGAATTTTAATGCATTTTTTAATGCACATTAACACATTAACACATGCACACAGATTACTTGTTGTTTTAATAGTGCTTGTTAATTCCTGTGTGACATATGTTAAAAAGGCTAAAAAGTGAATGTATGCTTTTTGGTGTATCAACAAGGGTGTACAGTACTAATGGCAATGGCAGCACATAAAAATCACATCACAAATGTGTTAACAAAGAAGGGTAACACATGTAAAAAATGCATAAAGGGCAGTATATTGTTGGAAAGTAATGGCATGAATTCTTTTTTTAATAAATATTTAATTTATTACATTCTAAATCCATCTTATTGATGCTAAAATGATGGTGCAGTCTTGACCAACAGCAACTTAGTGTGCTTGAACAAGTTGTGTCAACATACTGGCCCATTAGTTTAGCAATGTGAATTAAAGTATTACTAAAGTCTGATTTTTTTTCATTAAAATAACAAACATGTTATACTCACCTAATCTGTGCAGTGGTATTGCACAGAGTGGCCCAATCCTCCTTTTCTGGGGTCCCTGGCAGCGATCTTGGCTCCTCTTCTTTTTATTTCCACCATAGCCAGCCCCTTGCTATGGGGAGAAACGTGGTCTGCACGCTCCTGACCTGTGTGTCTATGGAGCCGTGCTCCATAGAATTACACATCGGGACTTAGGCCCGCCCCCTAACTTCCCCTTTACTGCATTTGACTGTAGCAAGAGCCAATGGTTCCTGCTGCTTCTCAAATGCTGTGTGAAGAGGAAGTAAGGGGAGAATAGATGCAGCCATGTACAGTGCTGATCTCTTCTCCCCTCTCTTACTGTTCACACAGGGAAGGGGGCATAGGGAAATTTAAAATGTTTTTTACCTTAGTGCAAATAGAGTATTAAGGTAAAAAATGTTTTTAGGTTTAGTAACAGTTTAAAGATCCATGCATCTTCCAGTATATTTGTCCCATGTTCATGTAGAAAAAAAGTCTTCTTCTTATTATTATTATTATACAGGATTTATATAGCGCCGACAGTTCGCACAGCACTTTACAACATTAGGGGAGACAGTACAATTACAATACAATTCAATTCAATACAGGAGGAATAAGAGGGCCCTGCTCATTAGAGCTTACAATCTAGGAGGGAGGGTCAAGTTATACGAGAGGGTAATAACTGGGGGGGGGGGGGGTGAGCTGGTGGAGAAAATTAAAGTGTACTTGTTAGGTGGAGGCAGGATAGGCTTCTCTGAAGAGAAAAGTTTTCAGGGATTGCCTAAAAGTAGATAGATTTGGAGACAGCCTGACAGATTTGGGTAGGGAATTCCAGAGGAAGGGAGAGGCTCGGAAGAAGTCCTGGAGGCGAGTATGGGAGGAGGTGATGAGGGAACTAGAGAGCAGGAGGTCTTGGGAGGAACAAAGAGGACTTATTGATTCATATTGATATGTAACATCATTTTCTTGGGTTGTGACGTATTGTACTATGGGAAAAGAGTAGTTATAAATGATGTATTGAATCAGATCAAGAACTAAATATGTATTTTCTTTATTGCAGCTATGCTTAGTTATAATATATAATTTTCTCTTTATATAGAACGAAATTCCATTCTTAGATGATATAGTGGTAAGTTAAACTGCTACTTGCTCTATGCAATATTCAACTCCAGCCAAAACCATTTTTTGTTTTAGCATTGTACAAGAAGCATGGAGGGTGGGGGTGTTGAATTAGAACCTCTGTCAGGATTGTATTGCTGTTTGTGTGCTCATTAATCTTCACCCTCAGGAACAGGGTATGAGATGGGCAGGAAGTGACAGAAGACCTCTACAATGGGAATGGAAACAGTATCAAAAAAAGTTTTGGCTGAAGTTTGAATTTAACATTATTGGTGAATCATTAATTACCTATTAACCCAGTTCCACAGCTGCTGCATATGGATCAGAGCAATTATCACATTTCACTTTAGCAAACACAATGGGGTTGATTTACAAAAACTGTAGAGTGCAAGATCTGGTGCAGCTCTGCATAGAACCCAAGTGGAAGTTATATTGAGATGATGGGAAAATAGGGCTTTATTTTGATGATATTGGCTCACAAGTAAGTCAAACAAGTCCGCAATTGTAGCTCCTATATTTTTGTGTTGAGGGGTTCTCTTTAACCATTTGCCCTCTGAAAACATATCCAATAAAATTTAAAAAACAAATGCTACATGTCTTTGGAAAAAAATCCCAATAAATGTGTATTGATTGGTTTCTCTGAAAGTTATACCATCTACAAACGATGGGATATATTACTGGATTTTTTTTTATACTACTAATGACAGTGATCAGCGACTTATAATGCGATAGTGCAGTGAGCAATCTGACACTAACTGACATTGGGGGGAACTGAATAACTGACACTGACATCACCAGTGACATTAATATGTCACTTAATGGTAATTAAATGCACTGTCACTGTATTAATGACACTGGGTAGGAACGGATTAACATATAGGGTGATCAAAGGGTTTACTGTGTGTCTAACAACTTGTTTTTTTCCCCCCGGCTTAGTGGGGAATGAAATAACAGCAAGATCCCCTGTTCGTGAACACCGCTCTGTATTGCTTACAATAGCAGAACTGTGTTCAGCTGTGTTCAGTGCTGATCACCGGGTCCCAGCGGTCAATCATGTAGTAAATCATAGCACTGCTGGCCCGGTGGTCCCTGCCCGAGCCCGTGGATACTAGGTACATGATTCAGTGCAGGAAAGCCACTCTGCTGCCATATATGCAAGTTATACGATTGGCAAGGAATTAAAGATCAACTTGTCTTTTATCACCCAGTAAAAAAACCCTGTACAATCCATGCCTATGTAAAACTTGTTGGGATAAACCCATTTATGGATCTTAACCTTCTTCAGGATCATGCACCATGTGTCACAGACATGAACACTAAAGAAAATATAACTATAGTTGTTGCCCATACAAAATAATCAGTAGTCTTATCTTTCTATTAAAAGGATGAACACAGATTCGTCACGTTGTTTTTTCTCTAGTTTTCATTAATCAGCCCCATTATATTTACGTTTATAGAAGTATTTTCTAGTGAACCTCCCTGTAAATTTCCTTAGAAGTTTATTCTCTCAAATGTATGCTTACCGTTTGCAAGAGGTTTGTATGTCCTAGTGGTACTTTTAGGTTGATTTAATTTTTGGCGTAAACATAATTTTTTGGAGGTCTGCCTAAACTATAGGGCTAGAATGCAGAAACATTTACTGTGCAAGTAAAAGATATGTTTAACCACATGCTGACCGCTGTGTGCCGGATCACATATCTATCTATCTATCTATCTATCTATCTATCTATCTATCTATCTATCTATCTATATATTTATAGACACATGATTTGGCATTTCCAGCTTGCAGCTTCTGCTGTGAATATTTACAGCAGAAGCCATTGTGCAAGTACTGGGCACTCAGTGTCCTCAAGCACTCAACGATTGTCAGTAAAGAACACAGAACTGTGATCTGCCTACGTAAACAAGGCAGATTGCTGTTCTGACAGGGAGCAATTGATGTATTCTGTGTTCCTGCAAAGCAGGGACTAGAATCCATTTGTTCCCCTAGTAAAAATAGCACACAGTGTACACCAAAACACTGGCTAGGCACACATTTAACCCTTTGATTGCCCTAGATGTTGAACCCCTTCTCAACTAGTGTCATTAGTACAGTGCCAGTGCATATTTTTAGCACTAATCACTGTATTAGTGTCACTCGTTTCCAAAAGTGTTATTGTCCAATTGTCCGCTGCAAGCCGCTGATCGTTGTCATTACTAGTAAAAAAATAAATAAATAAAAATTCCAGTATACATCCCATAGTTTGTAGATAAATGATCATTACTGTTGCTAGTCGCCGAACGTCGCCTGTTAACCTGTTATTGTGAAAACCTTTGCTCACTGTGATTATGTCACTAATCACGATTTTTATACGTGACCGTGACATGATTACTGTGATCAACTCTTCCCCAAGTTGTAGATCCCGTTAGTTTCCCAATTTACACACGGATCGGTCACAAAACCACATGTGACACACGATAAAAATGATCCCCTTGTTTACCTAAGATCAGGGACGAAACGTCCTTGTGTCTTATGTAGTTAACGAGGGACAGTCTTGTCGTTAGACGGAA
>BLSH010380177.1:616998-635971 GCA_018402905.1 Glandirana rugosa
TAATTTTCCCTGTACCGTTTCCTATATTTATATTTGCGTCAACGTTTATATTTATATCCTTTGCCATGTCCCTTTTAATTCACTCATGAGTATATTGTGGGCCCCACCCAGTTGCCTTTAAATAAGAGCTGTCCTACTACAAGCTGACCTCTATCTTGCCTGATGAGGGATCATGAATGATCCGAACGCGCGCATCTCCTGTTTGGTGACCCGGAAGTGACGTGGTGCTGAGCGTGTGGACGGTTTGTGATCGGCTTTGTGTCCCGGCTTGCGCTGGAAGCCAACAGTGTGACGGGCATCGGCTTCCTCTCCACACCTGCCTGCACACCACCTGGTGATCCACAGATGATCCTTTCTGTTTTTATCCGATCTTTTATCCAATTTTTTATGTGAGTGTAAATTTACTTATACCCTTTATCATTAAAGAAGGTATTGCACTTAGAGGCGCTGCTCTCTTGTTTATGTCTTACTCTCACCCTTACACCTGGGCCTAACCAAACCACACACCAACTAGTGGCCGCCTCCCCAGCCTCCACAGAGTCCCTATTACGCCACACTCTGGAAGACTTTCCAGCCTCTCCGGCGGATCACTTTTCAACCTCTCAGCCAGAGGCCTTTAACCTCAGTCCTTCTACCCAGGAGCCCCCCTTCAATACGGCTGACCTGTTCCTCAAATTCTCGAAACTCTTGGAAAGAGGCCTGGCGAACACTGCCGTCAAAATCACGGGAGACATAAAAGCAGATTTTCATAACCTAGGCTCCAGAATGGATGCTATTGAGCAAAAATTGGATTTTACTGTGGCCAGAACAAACCAAAATTCTGATCATATACAAGTTCTGCAGGACCAGCTGGACATTGCCCTCGCAAGAATAGATGATCTCGAAAACAGGTCAAGACAATACAATTTTCGGCTGAGAGGCCTACAGGAATCACCGAGGTCATCCCGGCGGTTCAGGACTTGATTCAATCTATAATCCCCAATGTGCCCAAACATAGGCTGGAGTTAGACAGGGTCCACAGAGCCTTAGGTCCCCCTAGGAAAGATGGTTCTCCAAGGGACATAATAGTCAAGCAACATTTTTATGCCATCAAAGAGGAAATCATGAGGGCTTCCCGCACCAACCCCTCTATCTCTTGTATGGGCCATTGAGAGCTCTCAAACCCCTCCTCTTAGTCCTACAACGAGAGGAACTGAAATAATGGTGGGCTTTCCCCTTCACCATCAAATTCAATCATAAGGGGAAAACATTCTCCTTTTCAACCCTGGCGGCAGGGGAAAAACTCCTTCTGCATCTCAAGATTATCTCACAGGAAGCTCCAATGGATCTCTCTGACCTGGCCGGCTCATATGCAAAGCGTCCACTTCCGTCAAGCCCAGTCTCTCCGCTCTGGACCAACTCAAAAAGCAAGAAAGCCAAAGACAACAGAACACCATAACCTTTTGGCTATTTTCCCTGGGAATTTTTTCTCATCTGAGGATCGGCCTTTCCTGACAAACTGGAAATATCTTTTCGGGATCTCCTGTAAAGGCCGAGAAACTGGAGCATTTCAGCTCCACCCCCTGTTTGTTTATACCCAGTTGAGTCTGACTTATGCAGTAGGCAACCTCTCTTATGCCCCTGGTTCCAGAACCCCTGGTAGAGCAGACAGGAAGCGCTGGAGCGCAGGGGAGCATGAGGGCTGGATGGGACACAGGAAATGGTATGACGTCCTCCAGAAAGTCCGTGCAAGACTGAAGAGTAGTGGTGCAGGCCGAGTCGGTAACGTGCCGGCAAAGCAGTACAGGAGGAGCAGTCAATCGGATGGTCAGGTGCAGGCAGGGTCGTTAACAGGCAGGCAGATGGAGGTACACAAGGTTCAAACAGGAGAGTGTTCATAGACTAGCTGGGGGTCGGTGCAGGCAGAGTTCAGGCAGATACGGGTAACAAGCCGGGTCACAGGAAAACAGGAAAATTAGGTCGCAGAAAGCACTAGTAATGCTGCATAATGGACAGCACTGACTGCTGGGCGTAGGGAGGCTAAATAGAGCCGTTTGGTGCCATTTCCAGGGCGCGCGCATGGACGAGCACATGCGCACACAAATGCGCACAGGCGTGCACACAGGCGCCAAAGATGGCAAAGGACACAGTTCTTCTCCTAACACTAAGCATTGATGATCATTTAATCAAACACTCTAGTATAGCATTGTGTTTAAAATAAGTATACTGCTCTCTACCAGGCCTTCAAATTTAGGAAGTGAGCTCATCCCCTCCTTCTAAGAGCTCAAGGACACCACACGCCTAGTAAGCTTTGAGGGTCTGATAGAGTAAACAACACCCCATCTCGTTCTGGCCTATGTTTTGTTAGAGTTATGCTGAGGGGCGTCCAGGCTGGGGTAGGTCCTCATGCGCCTCCACTTACCCCCGGGACTTCCCTGGATCTCCCTGGGATAAGTTATCTGCCCTTGGTAGGTCAGATAAATTCTCATGTTTTGTTCTCTGGTTTTTTTTTGGAGCCCTCCCAAGAGGGCAGGGACGGTGGGTTGGTGGGGTTCCCCTTCCCCCCAGACACCGCCCCAATAGCTTCATATAGGAGAAATTTCTTCTGTTGTCTTCTTCTCTGTCTTCCTTCTTTTTCTCTCTATCTCCCTGGATATGCACCTAATATATCCCTCTATTCTAGAAGTTAACGGTTCTGCTGGACGGAAAACAGGGCTCCCAGGCTGCCTTGTGCCCCACTTCCCCCCTCCAGGGATCGTTGGACCTAGGGTGAGTGCTGCTGTAGACTTGTGCGATGGCTCTCTCAGGCTCCATGGCTAAGGCTCCACACAGACACCTTACAATAGCCACCCACAACACACAGGGCCTCAACTCCCCTATTAAGAGGAGAACTCTTTTTAATCAAAATAAATCTCTCAACTTGGATGTAGTAATGATGCAGGAGACCCACTTCCCACAACGGTACAGCCCCAAATTCCTCCACTCATACTACCCCATGTTTTTCTTGGCTAACGCGGATTCTAAAACCAAAGGGGTAGAGATCTCAATCTCTAAAGCCTGCGGCTTTTCTCTCCTTAAGGAAATTAAAGACCCGGAAGGGAGGTACTGTATATACTCATTAAGGGAACCATAGATGGGAACTTGTACACTCTAGTTTCTTATTATGCCCCGAACAAGAGTCAACTCACTTTCTTTAAAACGCTATTTGACACTATCCAGCCTCATCTAGAAGGCAGAGTCATTTTGGGGGGAGACTCTAATGTCGCCTTTGACCAAGGACTTGACAAATCTAAGCCCCTTAGGGATCAATTAACGCGCCCATCTAGAGCGAGTTTGAAATTAGCCAAACTGATTCACACACGTAATATGTCGGATACCTGGAGGGAATTCAACCCAACTAAGAGAGATTTCACCCACTATTCTTCCCCCCCATAACTCGTATGCGCGAATAGGCCACCTGCTTGTGCAAACACACACAATACCCCTCGTTTTGAACTCACGAATAGTCGACACAGTGCTCTCTGACCACTCATTAGTCCTCCTACAAATCAGATCTGAACCACACTATGTGAAACAGTCACAGTGGAGACTGAACGAATCGTTACTAGCTGACCCCGTTAAAAATACAGAGATCAATAACTCTCTCAAAGAATACTTCCTCCTTAATAATACAGAAGGAACATCACCAGAGATTATTTGGGCAGCCCATAACGTTTTTATTAGAGGCAAAATCATTCAGATGTCTTCCCAATTAAAGAAAGAGAGAGCTGCCGCTCTAGTCAGTCTGGAAAAAGCTTTTATATCTTTGCAGACGCAGCATAAGTCTAACCCCTCCAAAACACTCACGCCCAACTGGACTAAGCTAGACTAGAACTTAATTTGGCCCTTACTGTCAAAGCAGAGAAATCTATCCGTTGGAGCGGTCAGAAATTCTACAAGCAGAACGATAAACCTGGCACAATGTTAGTAGCAAGACTGACTCCACGACAACACCAGTATCACTTACCTAAAATCAGGATACCAGGTCATGGCCTTTCCTCTAACCCAGCGAAGATTCTAGACACCTTCCATAGGTTTTACACGACCTGTATAGAGCTCCCGAACAAAGACACTCAGATTCCTTTTCAACGTTTCTTGAGGATATTCCCCTCCCCTCCCTGACAGAAGAACACAAACAACTTTTGGAGGCACATATCACGGAGGAAGAGGTGTTGGGGGTCATCAAGGAGTTAAGAAAAGGCTCTGCCCCAGATCCCGATGGATTAGCGATTCCTTACTACAAGGCCTTTGCCGAAACACTCACCCCCCACCTAACAAAATTCTTTAACTCCAAAACCCAGGGCACCCCCTCTAGACCCACAGCTTAATTCTGCCTTTATAACAGTGATACCAAAACCAGATAGAAACCTGGAGGAGGTAGGCAATTACAGACCTATATCACTGATCAACAACAACATTAAAATTCTAACGAAAATCTTGGCCAATAGGTTAGCTTCAGTCATTAAATCCTACATACACAAAGATCAGGTGGGCTTCATACCGGGAAGGCAGGGCCCGGACCAGATACATAGAGCGGTTGACATAATCTCCATTCTACAAATTAAAATTGGGAAAGGAGCCCAAAACAATGGGGCATGATCTTATCGCTAGATTTGCAGAAGGCCTTTGATTCCTTACATTGGAATTACATATTTTCGATCTTGGAGAAATGGGGACTTGGACAGCGATACTTGGGTATCATTAGGGCCCTTTATTCCTCCCCAACTGCCCAGATAAGGCTTCAGGGATATTACTCAAAACCGTTAAAGATAGCTAAGGGGACTAGACAGGGCTGCCCGCTTTCGCGCTTATCTTCGCAATAGCCATCGAAACCTTGGCTATCCGCCAAAATCCAGATATTAAAGGGGTTTCTTGTGGAACGCAGATTCCTAAATGTGGTCTCTTTGCAGATGACATTCTTTTATTTATTTAATCTCCTCACACCTCACTCCCCAATTTAAGTCGTACGATAGATTTATTTGCGGCAATTTCAGGCCTCAAAGTGAACTATTCCAAATCCCACGCAATGAATATATCATTATCACCTGTCTCCTCCCTGCAACACTTCTTCCCCTTTAAATGGAGTTCAACTTCGATTAAACACCTAGGCATCAACTTGATGGCCAAGGTAGAAGAGTTATACTCTACCAACTCCCCCCAATGTATCGAAAACTCGAGGTAGACCTAAAATCCTGGTCAATTAGCAATCTCTCTTGGTTGGGTAGAATTAATGCAATCAAAATGACCCTTCTTCCGTGGATACTCTACCTATTCCGAGCCTTACCCATTTCTATTAGGAAAGATCATTTGAGGTCTTTCCAGAGCAAAGTTCTTAAATTTATCTGGGGAAACTCGGGATACAGGTTCCCTCAAAACACTCTATATCGTCATAGGAAAAAGGGGGAATTAGGGCTGCACCCCTCCTGAAATATTATCAAGCAGCTAGATTAGCCCAACTCTCTTTAGTCTACTTGAGGGTAGAGAAACCGGATTGGATCCAAAGCAGTTCCGAACCACACAACAGACTACCTCTTGTGGATAGCCCCCCAAAAAAGACCTCCTATCTTAGCTCCAACCCTTTAACACTCATTTGCCCTTTGGGACTATCTGAGAAACCGTCCTGAACTTATTTCGCCCCTAACCCCTCTAGCACATATTTTTCATAACCCGGATTTTCCCCCCAGGACTAGACATCAAAGCGTTCAAATGGTGGCTGGACAAAGGGCTGTACCGAATAGGGCAGTTCTTTACTCCCTCGGGCCCTATGACCCTGGGTCAGTGTATTAGCAAACTAGTGGAACATTCAAAGGAGAAGCAGCTCCAGGTGAGAAATCAGTATATGGAAGGCTGTGTGCACGTCTGGTCCGTGAGCCAACAGCATACAATACATCAATGAAGGTTTTGACAGCACCACAGGAACTTCCAAACGAATTGTGTTTATTCAGTAAAACATCATACAGGATTCAACAGTCCATAAGAAGTACATCAAGGCAAGATAGATTGACGCGTTTCACGGGAGTTATACCCGCTTAGTCATAATCATTATATTAGCAAACTAAACCTTCCAGACTCTGAAAAGTTCAGATTCCAACAGATCTCTCACTTCCTACTGCATATTTGGAAAGATAAGCCATCCCCTCCCAAAATTACTGCTTATGAAATTTGGTGAGGTCAAGCCACAGAGCAAAGGGGGGGTATCTCAGTCATTTACAGAGCTCTCACATGCCCAGCAGCAAAAGTCCCCTATATAAAGCAGTGGGAGGAGGACTTACAATTTTCCTGGGATTTAGAAACATGGCACGGAGCCTTGACTAACGCTTTCAGGGGCATCTTAAAAACTGTTCTTATGAAGGCAAGCATTAAGGTTATCACTAGGTGGTACCTCACCCCTACCAAGTTGGCCCTCATTTATCCCTCAGCAAACCCACAGTGCTTCAGAGGCTGTTCCCTGTTAGGTACAATGCCACACATCTGGTGGGAAAGCCCTAGGATAAGGCCTTTCTGGAGAAAAATCTTTAACTTCATAGAAAGACTAACCAAGACCCAGGTTCCTAGGTCCCCTGAGATCGCCCTACTTAATGCATTTATCCCAAACTTGTCTAAACCTGATAGGAAACTGATACAGTTTATTTTACTCTGAGCCAAGCTCACCATAGCGAAATCATGGAAAAACCAAAGGTCTCTTTTGCAGCCATGGTACGGAAAATCTCCTGGATCATATCCCAGGAAAAGTTAGCTAGTATCCTCTTGGATACTTCTAAAAGGTTTGAGAAGATCTGGGAACCATGGGCAACCTACATAGGTGTCTCCTTATTACCGAGATAGAAACCTTTCCCTGTACCAGCAGACCCTTCCCAATTTTAGGTGCTTCCTTCCTTTCCCATCTTTTTACACTTTTCCTTTCCCCCTTTTTTTTTCTTTCTTCCTCTCCTAGTACTTAAGTTCATTCTATTATCCCTTTTCCTTTACCTACAATATTGTTGATAGCTATCTACTTCAATACTATTTTGTTTGTAACAGATGAATCCCTGGGTTTTCATCTCTTATCCCTTGTTGTGGATAATCGTGGAAACAGCAAGGATGGTATTGCATCATCCACATTCGGTGGAACGTGATCCTCCCCTCTGAGCACAGCTTGATCCCGGAATGGGGTGCTTGGAAGTGGAGAGGCTCACTCTCTCACCCTTTCCTAGTTTGATTCTTAAACTGTTTTCTCATTCTCCTCTATGGTAACACTATGAAGATAGGATAAGAACCCTGGACTCTTGTTTCCCAAATGATACACGTGCTTGCATGTGAACTGAGGTCCAGGTAGTGGCCTTGCAAATCTGTGATACAGAATGATGCTTGATGCTGAAAAACACATGAGACACTAACATCCATGGATGCATGGGCTCTGATAAGGAAAGGGGGACTCCCTTGAGGGTATTTAGGGCCAGATGCTGGTCAAGACCAGACTGAAGAAAGGCCAAAATATGATAGATAGGGCAATCCCTTAGATCCAGCTGCCTGTACTGGCACTAGGCACTGTAACCCTGTGTAATGAAAAATCCTATGGGGGGTTGAATTTTTTTGCCCTGAGTAAGGTGGGAATAACAGACGCAGAAACAACCCTATCATTTAGGACTTGGGCTTCAACAGTCAAGCCATTAAAGCCAACATCTACAAAGCAGGATGGAATAAGGGGACCTGGGCCAGTAGGTCTGGTCTGTTTGGAAGAAGCCATTACTTATCAACTATAACTCTGAGCATGTCTGTGTACCACATTTTTCCGGGACAATTTGTGGGATGAGAATCACTGGGAAATTTCCTTTTTATCTTTCTTGCGCAGCAGCCGAGGAAGTATCTTCATTTGAGGGAAGGTATTAACCAGCTAATATTGAGCACAATGAATCGCCAGAGCATCTACTGCAAAGGCCAGAGGATCCTGGTCTTGACTACAAATTTGTTCAGCTGGTTGTTGAACCTGGGGGCTAGGATGTCCACATTTGGTTTTCCCCACTTTTGACATTTTGATTTTGCAAGATCTCTGGGTGCAGAGACCACTCCCCCAGGTTTAGGCATTGGGAGCTTAGGAAGTCTACCTGCCAACTGTCCACTCCGGCGATGTGGACAGCAATGAGAGGTGAAATGTGAGTTTCTGCCCAGGTGAATATCAGACTTGTTTCTCTTACAGCAGCCAGGCTTCTGGTGCCCCCTGATGGTTTATGTAGGCCACTGCTGGGCATTGCCTGACTATGCCCTGACTGTGTGACCTTGCAGAAGGGAGGCCCAGTGTTGTAAAAACAATTTGATAGCTTTCAGTTACAGGAAGTTGATGCTATGTGTCGACTCCTGTGGGGACGGGGTCCCCGAGAAAGTCAGGGAGTTGTAAATGTTACCCCAGCTTGTAAGGCTGTTGCCACCATCTGCCTGTGTATGAAAGAAAGACCAGAATAGGTCTGGAGATTCACCAAGTCAGGGAGAGCTTTGGCTGGCTGAATAGAAGAATTGTGCGACCCAAGGATTAGATTAGCTTTTTCCATGTTGTGAGTGTGTTGGATTGAAGAGGTCTGGTGTGAAACTGGGCAAAGGGAACTGCTACCACCAAGCCCAAAATCTTCATTCAGAGGCATACTGAGGGGTGCTATTTTGAACTAAGGGTCCTTGTGTGGGAGAAGCAACCTTCTCTTGTGAAGGAAAATTCTGACTTAGGATGTGTTCAAGATTAGGTCCAGTTACTTAAGATGGTGTAAGGGCTGGAGAGCTGACTTTGGAAAGTTGATTATTCAGCCAAAGTTTATAAGAAACGGAATCATCATTTGTATGTTGACATACAGGGTTATGGCTAAGGAGTCTATCAGTAGGTGGGCATCTAGGTACCCTTTGAGATGAGTGTTAATTCCACTTGTTTTGAGAATAGCAGTGACAGGTCTTGTAGATTCTATCTGTAATTTTGGTACATGAAGAAATCTGTTTAGGGATCCAGTATTGGGTGGATGCCCCCATTTGGTTTTGGGACTGGTTTGAATAGAAACCAGTCTTCTAAAGGAACTGGTACAATCACTCCTTGTGCCTGAAGTTAGCACACGGCATGTTGGTAGACTGGAAGCTATGAGGGGGCAGAGATAGAAACTCTATTTTATACTCCTTCAAAATGACAGATTGTAACTGGTGCAAATGACAACAGACCAGTGGAGGCTCGTCCATAAGGGCTGCTGGGGCAATGCCCCACCAAAAAAATAAGTAAACAAATAAAAATAAAAATTAACTATAATTATTAACCAACAGCAGCACAGCTAGAGAGAAACTCAAAATAAAATAACATTTCTTTGGAGTTTTTCCTCTAGCTGTGCTGCAGTTGCTACTTGCTAACAGCTAGATAGATTAGAAAAGAAATTCTGAGAATAGCAGCCTGCTGGGGCATGTGAAAATACAGAATTTGACATGCCTAGTCCATTTGGTCTCTGCCTGGGGGGAGCCAAGATCTTCTCTGCCTGCCTGCTGACCAGCAATGTCCCCCCCTCTTCAAATCGCACTCTGACACTTAGTCTCTACCTCTCCAGCGCTGTTTCCACTCTCCACCAGTGACCCTTCCCCCGCCCTTCATCTTGTACAGAGCAGAGGCAGAGGACTTGAGTGTGCTCTATACAATGGAGGAGCGGAAGCAGCACATCTCCTGCCTGGATGTGTCATCATGGGTGAGTACAGCTGGAGGGAAGGCTCAGCCTGGGACAATCAGATCATCTGCAGGCACACTGGCAGGAAATCCTACACTAACCCCTGACACATGGAGAGCCATAGAATTGTGATGTCCCTGGGTTTTGGAACTGACAGTATTATCTGTCAAAAAAAGTTTATCTACAGATAATGGTGACCTGGTCTCTTGCAAAGCACAGCAGTGTCTGCAAGGTAAGAGCTCTGACTACAAATGACAGGGAGCACCCAGTAACACACGGGCAATGATTAGTCTGCATCCATAGATAACAGATAAGGCTGAACAGGTCCCTTCCAAAGCTCAGCAGTAGGATAAGAACTCTGAGCCAGCATGTAAGTCACAGGGAGTTCTCAGGTATACACAGGCAGTAATTGATCTGCAATTAGTCTTCTGACATCGGGGGGACAACAGAGTTCAGCAGCACCGCAAACCCTCAGCTCTTCATACTTTACTGTTTAACAGGCAGCTTCAACCAACACAGCAACAACTCCACTCCAGGTGACTTCTTAATCCCTGCATTCAGTGCATTGTAAGTAATGATTCATGACTTCCAATGCAGGGACCAACAAGTCACCAGGAGTGTAGTTGTTGCTGTGTGGGTTGAAGCTGCCTGTTTTCATGGAGCCTTGCTCAGCCTCTGTGTACCTCAGCATCAAACAACAGAACAAGAGGAATGTCTAGTCATGACAATTTCTCTACAATAACTGCTTTGAAATGAATGTCATCTTAAATCGCCTGATTTTATAATTACATTTTGAACTTTTTTAGACAGATAATGAAGAGTTATGTTAGTGAAGCTGGTCAGTTTCAAAAACCAGGGACATATCTATAGCTCACCATGTGTCAGGGGTTAGTGTAGGATTTCCAACATTCCTACTATAAAATAAGGAATTAGGATGGAGCTTGATGGCATACCACATAAATTCCACATACATGAAAACCCACATAATACCAGTCTGTACTGGGTTCCTGTGCAGACCTCACAGCTAATGTCGTTCTTTACCTTTGGGATTTAATGGATGAATGAGCCAGCAATATTTTATTGAGAATTAGGACTGACAGCTGAGTTATACTGTACATTGTGTACAGAGTGGGTGGAGTCTATAAGGGGTGTAGCTTCTGAGAAGTGGGAGGGAACAAAAAGGAAGGGAGAGGTATGGCACCCCACCATCTTAAATCTTAAACCAGTCACCACTTCTACAGACACCTTGCACTTGTGTGAGTGGGGACACCCCTTCATTGGTGGCCCTGGGAGTCCAGGGTTTGCAAAATAAAGCAGATGTGAAGCCTTACTAGACACCTGGGGAGGATGAAAGTAATTCTTTCACTTAGAAGTAGTAGCAGTTTTAGGCTTCTTCCCAGTGACTTTCTTGATTAACTAATCAAACAATTCCCCCAAAAATTCTCACCTTCAAAAGCCATGAGTAGAAGCCATTTTTTGCTAGCTTCAGAAAACCAAGCCTTCAGCCATAAAATCCCATGTATATGCACAGAGTTAAGGGACATTCTAGAGACTTGGAGAATAACATTGTCTAGCATGTCAGCACAAAACAACAATGGGGATGGCGTCAGCTGTAAAAGTAATGTTTGACTTAGCTAGTCTCTTAGGGGTTGATTTACTAAAACTGGAAAGTGCAAAATCTGGTGCAGTTCTGCATAGAAATAGATATGCTCACATGTCAAATAATACAAACAAGCATGAATCTGTCAAACCATGGAACCGCGGTCGAAAGGGGCATGCTGGGTGTGAGGCGATGATCCACTGACGCGTTTGATTCAATAGAATATCATCAGAGACGCCTCTGATGATATTCTATTGAATGAAACGCGTCAGTTCATCATTGCGTCATGCCCAGCATGCCCCTTTCGACCGCGGTTCCATGGTTTAACAGATTCATGCTTGTTTGTATTATTTGACATGTGAGTATATCTATTTTTAATAAACAATACCCAATCACATCAGACGGGCTTCACTATTTGAGTTTACGTTCATCCCCTATGATTGTGTGAATTTCTCTGCGGGGAAGACCTTTGTCTGGTTTGGTTATATGCCTGAAGATTGGACGAATACTGTGTATTGGAGGTTGATCCTTTTTGCGCTGCTTTATTGTGGATCTGGTAAGAAGATTGATTGCTCACAGTGGTGTGGTGTGTCTGCTTTCCACACTGAAGTTGGTGCTGGGATTTCCTTCTGTCCTCTCCAGGCTTTATTCAGTTTATGGACATTTATTTAAGCGCTGCATATTGGACTATTATTTATTTATTTTGAAGAGTCAATCAAGATCATGCTAGCGGCTTCCCGTTTTAATATGTAGCGCGGATTTTAATTTGTGTTCTTTTGAAATTTTTGCTACTGATTACATTTTGCCTAACAACCTGCAATAATCTAGGAGGGTGCTACAAAATATTGCATAATTAAAGTGTACAGAAAAATATTTGAGCATTGATCCATGGTACAATATAATACTAATATAATAAGGTTTTATGTTTCTTTGTATACAGGTATATTATATTTTTAAATATAATATGATTATAATATTATCATTACGGATATTAGTATTATAATTATTATTATGTTTTTAGTGATTTTTTTAGCATTATATGACATACTACATTATTGTGATGTCAAGGTCAAGACCTTCTACTATGTTTTTTAGTATATGTATTTTTAGCAAATGTTTTTATTATATGTATTTTTGTCTGTTTTCACAGACAAAAAAACACATTCCCCCGAAATGCCTTGGCTTTTTACTTGTGAACTAAGTCCTTCAATAAATTTCTTAAGCGCTCCTCTATACCTGTTGTGATTTCATCTCCCAAAGCAACTCCCAGTCACTTTCGGAGAGACAGCAGCCAGAGACCTAATCCAGCTTCACTTACACCTTACCCCTGTCAGCTACAGAACTCTGAAGGACAGATCACCTTGGTTTTCTTTCATCTAATACCCAACCTAATACAGGTCCAGCGCAGTCATAGACGCACATCTTAGTGTTCATAGGGACTTGTTTAGGCTGTGGAGAGTCAGGTTCTGTTAGGTATAGACCATAGCTCCCAACTGTCCCTGATTTCGAAGGACTGTCCCTGATTTGGAGCAATGTCCCTCTGTCCCTCTTTCCTCCTCATTTGTCTCTCATTTTGGTCTGATCTATATAGTTATATATAAAATGCACAATTTATCTTTCAAAAAGTGTTTCCCAGTGCTAAACCATTCATCCAATTTCTAAACTGTTGCATTTGTAAATTTCAAAAGCCCTATGTGCTGCAATCGGAGGATCATATTCACCACTGTTGGTGTATGGATCTCTAAGTCTATGTGGGCTTTTGATTCTTTTGCAAAGTATATGTATTTATTGATTTTATTTATTTTATTCATGCATGCATTTATATTGATTGGGTCACATATATTATTTGTTTTAAATGCGGCATATTTAGATATGGCAATCTGTTTTGTGTGTTGTCCAATACATATGTTGCTGCAGCTTAATTGCGGGTTATTATATATACTGTATATATTGCTTTTTATAACACATTTTATTTGTTTTGTTTTTTTTTCAATATAACAAATCAGGTGAAAAAGGTACTACAAATGAGATAGCAAAAATAAATTTGTATATAATTGCTTGCTCAGTGTATAAAATCTACTTAGCCAGCACTATCAACAGTGAAGGAAACTTGGATGGAAAATAAAGACCCAAATGCCCAATCCCCGTCCTCCCATCCTAGACTGGGAGAAGGGGGCAGTCAGACCTGTGTCCTCAAAGAAATAAAGCCCATCACAGGTTAGGTGAATGAGCTATGGTGAGAAACAATATCAGAAGAGCAATACAATATATCAACTACGTGAGCTGCACTTGCAGCTTTATATATAGGTGTCCTCCCGCGCTAGGATCAATACTTTAAATTTAAGACTGCTGCCTTCCAGGGACTCCCTCCTGAGAGGGAAGAAACTGACTATAAGTATAAACAGGAATGGCGCTGTCTGTGTAATGTGTGTCAAAGGTAATTAGCAGACTAGGGAATTCTGTTGATATCAATGTTGTGCCTAGGGAATTGTGATCCCCTCTGGGTGCTAAGTGTGTAGCACCTGGGATGTGTACAGGAGTAGTGTGGTCTCAGTACATTATATAAATATAGAAGAATACAATCATCTGTGACATGTGTATAAAAAGAAATAAAATCTGTTGAACATACAGTGCTCCCTAAACAGAAGTGCTGCGTGCTAATAAATAAATAATTGAGACCATTAGTCCGTAAATGTCCGTAGATGTCCGTGAAGGTCCGTAATTTTTTTTTTTCCAAATGGTGTATTATAACACAATGGGGGGTTTATTTGTAAATACCTAAAAATGGGAACATCCAAAAAAGTGCTGTGTGACCAGTGAAAAAAATAAATTTTCCAAATTAATAGTCCGTAAATATCCGTAAATGTCCGTAAAAATCCGTAGATTGAAAGTGCAGGTGAGGTGCTAATTTTAAAGCAAATTAATGACCAATATATGACTGAGAAAGACTGCTTACATAAATGTTGCTACACCATATCTGTCAAAGAGAATATGCGTAAATATGTGAGTAGATTCGAATACAATAAAATGACCCTAAAATAAGTTACAGATGCAAAACTCCACCGACGGGCTGACTCAAAATCACTCTAGATACTCCAGCCGTTGATAATCCAATATATGTGCAGTAAGGTGACTCTTGTGCTCTTCCTATATCCACTATGTTAAAAAAGGGGTGACTTCCACTCATGCTCCCCCGTATGTGCCCACACTTACCAGATCCTCCCTACCCCTGCAGGGGTAATGCACGTTTGGTAAATGGGGTCTTTAGAGCCGATCTCCTTCCACCAGATCCATAAGACAGATATATGAGATACAAATATTAATTTACTTTTTTTATGACCATTAGATGTCGCCTACGGGTAGTCGTACCATCCGTTTCCCCAGTGCACCTATATGTTGTTGTATGGCTTCACCTGGATACGCCTCATAGGACGCTCTTCGGTCCATCCCAGAAGGATTATATCTTTATAATTCTCTATAATCTTTTTCGCTTTTCCCTCTTGAGTTGATATTAGGGACTAGCCATGAAAAGTTAATCTTGAGTCTCCCTTTAAATACTTACACAATTTCAGAAATAAGGACAGGTAAGACATATCATTATATGGAGTGTTTCTTTCTAATTTCTAACTTCCAAGGTAATTGCAACTTTTGTTGCTAGATTCGATATATGCAATGTGTATGTATATTCTTCTCTCTTTGTTATTATTTTTCTATTCCACCTTAATGTTTGGTTGAATAGTATGTTTATCTAACTAGACGTAATGATCAGATTTACATAAATTGGTAATTTATCCCGGAAGCGGGACTTCACTTGTATAATACCTGCCATTATGTACATTTTCTACGTTTTACTGGACTATTTTCTATCTATTTAGGATATATATACCCTTATGGGCTGTGTATCTATGCTTCCCCCGAAGAAGCCTAATTGGCGAAACGCGGAGGTAAAAGAAACACATATCCTCTACTTTCAACAACCAGTCATCTGAGCCACATCACGTCCTCTCTACTGACTGGGAGTATTTAGACCCGCTGGGTCATGTTTTGTCAAGTTCGGTCTATTATGATTTATATTTATAGGTTTGTTTTTTCGCCTTTTATAGGTGATTTTATGATGTACATGTTACTAATTCATTAAACTTTGCTATACATAGAATATTCTATGCTTATGTCTGATCATTCAGAGAGGGTTTCTCAGTACCAGCAAAGTCCCATCTTTTTTGTGTCATGCTCTTTGAAGGGGTGCCTCCCCCTCCAGGAGTAAGATTTTTTCCCCAACACAAACCTTCTCATCCACATTTAAAAAAAATGTTTTATATATATATTAATTCTGTGTGAAGAACAGTTGGGGATCTTTGTTTATTGATGAATAAGATTGATTGTATATGTTTACACAGATGTCCCCAATTGCCTTTACACAAACCTTCTCATCCACATCATATCTCGTTTGATTTCTATATAGAGAGTAGTTAAGGGTTTTTATTTATTTATTATGAACAAGACTGATTATATATGTTCACATAAATGTATGGAGATTATATATGTTTATATAGATGTATGAAGATCAATACTGAACATTGTTGGTGTATTGCACAGGGAAATAGAATGCTATATATGTAGAAGGCTATACTAGATGGGAAGGTTGGATCCCTTCCAGGGTGACGTCTACAATGAAACATGGATGAATAAACGACTATCGTAGTAATTTAGTGCATTCTCCAATGACTATTTTATTCGCATAGCTAGAAATAACAATATCCGTATCCGTAGCGGACCCTTTCACTGTTTCCTCCAATGCGACTTGATAGTTTTATTTTTATTTTTATCGATACCTCTCATTGTCTTTTTTATTAATGTCTCTCAGTATCAATATCTAATGATCTTCTCATATAAGCACAAAACGTTTTACCATCCCTGCTCTTGTTACCGTTGCTTTCTGGCTAATTTAGAACTCCGCCCATATGAATATGTATTTAAAGCACAAGGTGCACCAATATGGCCACTACCTCAGACGACGTCAAGTGACGAAACGCGTAAGCGTGGCCGAACGTAATTGCGTCACATCCGGGAAAGCTGGTCCCACACGGTGGAACGCAAAGCTAGCGAGGAGGAAGGTGATCCAACCTTCCTCAAGTAGGTGGATCCTGCAGGCTTTGTTATTCTTTCTTTGGATGAACATTTTTAGCTATGTTGTTTGATTTTTAACCCCCTTTTTTAATAAACCTGATTTTGGACTTTAATACTACACTATCGAGGATCCCTGTGTTCTTTTCCCCACATTTTCACCCGTGGATAAGTGAGCGGAAGGACGCTGTATGGTCCCAACAGGGGCCAGTGTGGACATAGAGGATTGGAAGCCGGTGTTGCAACATTCGGATCTGGTGGAAGGAGATCGGCTCTAAAGACCCCATTTACCAAACGTGCGTTACCCCTGCAGGGGTAGGGAGGATCTGGTAAGTGTGGGCACATACGGGGGAGCACGAGTGGAAGTCACCCCTTTTTTAACATAGTGGATATAGGAAGAGCACAAGAGTCACCTTACTGCACATATATTGGATTATCAACGGCTGGAGTATCTAGAGTGATTTTGAGTCAGCCCGTCGGTGGATTTTTGCATCTGTAACTTATTTTAGGGTCATTTTATTGTATTCGAATCTACTCACATATTTACGCATATTCTCTTTGACAGATATGGTGTAGCAACATTTATGTAAGCAGTCTTTCTCAGTCATATAATGGTCATTATTTTGCTTTAAAATTAGCACCTCACCTGCACTTTCAATCTACGGATTTTTACGGACATTTACGGATATTTACGGACTATTAATTTGGAAAATTTATTTTTTTCACTGGTCACACAGCACTTTTTTGGATGTTCCCATTTTTAGGTATTTACAAATAAACCCCCCATTGTGTTATAATACACCATTTGGGGGGGGGAAATTACGGACCTTCACGGACATTTACGGACTAATGGTCTCAATTATTTATTTAATAGCATGCAGCACTTTTGTTTATAGTTATTCTAAGGGAGCACTGTATGTTCAACAGATTTTATTTCTTTTTATACACATGTCACAGATTGTATTCTTCTATATTTATATAATGTACTGAGCCCACACTACTCCTGTACACATCCCAGGTGCTACACACTTAGCACCCAGAGGGGATCACAATTCCCTAGGCACAACGTTGATATCAACAGAATTCCCTAGTCTGCTAATTACATTTGACACACATTACACAGACAGCGTCATTCCTGTTTGCACTTGCAGCTTACCTTCTCAAAAGTAGTTTAAACAACTTGATGCTTTGCAGAGATGGGGGAAGGGAGGGGGGAGGGGGGTGTCCACAGGAATTCTGTTGGTTGATATCATGAGTCGTGTCATTAACATGAGGGTCTCGATGTCCAGGGATTGAGGGTCCCGTTTGAGGGTGGTTGAGCCCAGTTACTTCAGGTCATGTGGAGTACCAAAGGTCAAAAACGTAGGGGGTTTGGATAGCTGATTGTACGTCAGGAGGAAAGGTAACTTGGATAAACTCTTGCCACCTGTTATAAAAACACTTTTCAGAGTTTGCTTTGTGGGTCCAGACCTCTAGTTGATCCTTGAACAGTAATAGTTTTAGCTCTTTTTTTACTTCAGCTGTGCCCGTATCCAGTGTTTGATGATCACTCTGCGAGCCGCGAGCAGACATACAGTATCTCACAAAAGTGAGTACACCCATCACATTTTTGTCAATATTTTATTATATCTTTTCATGTGACAACACTGAAGAAATGACACTTTGCTACAATGTAGTGAGTGTACAGCTTGTATAACAGTGTAAAATGTGCCGTCCCTTCAAAATAACTCAACACACAGCCATTAATGTCTAAATCACTGGCAACAAAAGTGAGTCCACCCCAAGACCCTTTTCACACCAAGGCATTTTTCAGACATTTTTGAGCTAAAATTAGCACATAAAAAGCACATCAAAAACGGTCCCCATGCATCCCAATGGATGCTTTCACACCGAGGCGTCGTGCTTGCTAGGCGTTGCTAAAAGTCCTGCAAGCAGCATCTTTTCAGCTTGTTTTGTGCGCTCAAAATAGCACTTTCAAAAACGCCCATGTCCATTGAAAATAATGGTTAAGTGCTCGAAAAGCGCATGACATGTGCACTGAGGCTGTGGGGAAGGTCACATGATCGGAATGCAGGAAATCCTGTTGAGAGGAGAAGAGGAGAGAGAAACACACACATTGTGTCAGGACCTGGGATTGAACCTGGGACTTCTTCCATGTCTGGCATTGATCCTTCTCACTGAGCTATCTGAGATGCTGGACAGCTCCCTGCCTGATCTGTTGGATAGGTCGTAGAGTCTATCGAGTCACTCTTCCTAGTTACGGTCTGTACCTTCTTCAGGGTCCAAGTTAGGGTCCAGGACTGTGTTACACACACAAAGAGAGAGGAGAAGAGGAGAGTTGTCCTAAAGGACGTAAGGCTAGTACACTGGAAGGGGTGTCGGAGTCACGTGTACAGTACGCGAAAAGCTCGTGAATTGGTAATAAAAGTTACCTGTACCCGCAAAAACTTTCACGATAAAACTCGCGTGTTTTGTTCGACTTTTCTACGACGAACGTCCTGAAAATCGTTGCGGATCGTTCGTGCTGCGGAGCCACACTTTCGTAGGTAACCCTACGTACCCCTGGCAAAAA
>BLSH010380177.1:643008-671849 GCA_018402905.1 Glandirana rugosa
CTCCTTTCTACACCAGCTCCTCAGCCACTTGTTAACTTCCCTAATCTCCCGCTGCCTCTCTGGTGTGGCTCGAGGTACCGGTAGTATTTCTGAGAATACCACCTTGGAGGTCCTAATCTTCAACTTTGCTCCTAGGTCCCTGAAATCTTTCTTTAGGACACTCCACCTACCTCTAACTTTGTCATTGGTGCCAACATGCACCATGACAGCCGGGTCTTCCCCAGCCCCTCCCAGCAATCTGTCCACCCGATCTGTGATGTCCCGAACCCGAGCGCCCGGTAAACAGTTTACAGTTCGGTGCTTCAGGTCTTTGTGACAGATTGGCCTCTCTGTGTTTCTAAGAATGGGAGTCCCCATCACCACAATCTGCCTTACCTTTCGCCTGACTTCATCCCCACCCTCGCTGGAGGAGTTACTCCCCTGGCAGCTAGGGGCGCCACTCTGCTCCAGCGATGCTGATTCTTGGTTGGTTTCCGCAGTATCACACAACAGGGTGTATCTATTGGGATGCTCCAGCCCAGGATCTGCCTCCCTGACTTTATCCCTTCTACCCTTCCTAACTGTCACCCATCTACTCTGTTCTGGTGCCTGCACCTCTATGTCTCCACCCACCTCTGTGCTGGCCCCTGCCGACACCTGCCGAGTACGATCCCAACTTTTCTTAAGTATGGAGAGTCGTCTCAGTGTTGACATTTGCTTCCTTAGATTCAGAACCTGGGCTTCCAGGGAAACAACGCTCTTACATTTTGTACAGCAGTATTCGCCCTCGATCTCATGATCAAGGAACGCATACATGTGACAAGATGTACACTGAATCGCTTCTCCACACCCGCCGGGCATCGTACCTATTGATTTAGTGGGGACTGGGAATTTTGCCCTATCCAATTACCTAACTGCTGGCTGCCTGTCGCTAATACTCCCCGTACACGGTACTCACAACACTCGGGTATTCACGCCACTCTTGAGTACTCACACTGCAGTACTCAGGTACTCGCCCAATGCACAGGCACTCACCTGATACTCCCTATGCACTAGTATTCACTGTACTCCCAACACACAGGTTCTCCCAATACACAGGTATTCGCTACACACAGGTACTCGCTACACACAGGTACTTCACAATACACAGGTACTTCACAATACACAGGTACTCACAATACTCAGGTACTTCACAATACTCAGGTGCTTCACAATAAACATGTACTTCACAATATACAGGTACTCACAATACACAGGTACTCACAATACACAGGTGCTCACAATACACAGGTACTTCACAATACATAGGTACTCACAATACTCAGGTACTTCACAATACACAGGTACTCACAATACACAGGTACTTCACAATACTCAGGTACTTCACAATACTCAGATACTTGCAATACTTAGGTACTCGCAATACTCAGGTACTTCACAATACTCAGGTACTCACAATACTCAGGTACTTCACAATACACAGGTACTTCACAATACTCAGGTACTCACAATACACAGGTACTTCACAATACTCAGGTACTCACAATACTCAGGTACTTCACAATACTCAGGTACTCACAATACTCAGGTACTCACAATACACAGGTACTTCACAATACACAGGTACTTCACAATACTCAGGTACTCACAATACACAGGTACTTCACAATACTCAGGTACTCACAATACACAGGTACTTCACAATACTCAGGTACTTCACAATACACAGGTACTCACACAGTCAGTCTTTAATTAGCAGTTGTGTCTCTCTGCTTAGCCTCTGTAATCTGACACTGCAGCTCATCAGTCTCTGCCTTTAGCCTCCCCCCTTCCTGGCACTGTCAGCCTGTCAGGTTTGTCACACAGTGATCTGCACTCACAGCTGCCGCTGCCTCACTTCTCCTTCAGTCTCCACCACCCCCCTCCTCTGTCCTCTCTTGGGGGAAGGTCCTTTGTTGTTCCCTGCTGCTCGTCCCGGTCCCCCCGCCTCCTCCTTCGGTCATGGGTGGGGGGTGTGGGGGAATGCCGCCTCTACCGCCCCCCGCTTCCTCGCCCGGATTTCAGTGGGGGGGGTCAGTCTGGAGCTCCCCGCACACGCTGCTCCCTGTCGCTGTTTAGCTGCCCTGCCACCGCTCCTTCGCCCAGGGGGGATTCGTTTGGGGCGGGTTGGGTCTGGTCTGTCCCTGGAGCTCCCCACACACACACGCTGCTCTCCGCACGCTGCTCGTACTCTGCTTGAATTTTCGCGCCAAAGTGTTCCACTCTACAGTGCCCTCTGCATAGGTTGGTGCCCTATGCCCAAATGAGAGACATTTGCAATTTGGGTCTAAGTGAAAATGTCCAAATTGGGCCCAAAGTGTCAATATTTTGTGTGGCCACCATTATTTTACATCCATTGCCTTAACCCTCTTGGGCATGGAGTTCACCAGAGCTTCACAGGTTGCCACTCAAGTCCTCTTCCACTCCTCCATGACAACATCACGGAGCTGGTGGATGTTAGAGATCTTGCACTCCTCCACCTTCCATATGAGCTTCTTCAGCTTCTTTAGCAAGGCAATGGTCATCTTGGAGGTGCATTTGGGGTTGTTATCATGTTGGAATACTGCCCTGCGGCCCAGTCTCAGAACGGAGGGGATCATGCTCTGCTTCAGTATGTCACAGTACATGTTGGCATTCATGATTCCCTCAATGAACTGTAGCTCCCCAGTGCTGGCAGCACTTATGCAGCCCCAGACAATGACACTCCCACCATCATGCTTGACTATAGGCAAGACACACTGCTCACCTGGTTGCCACCACAAACGCTTGACACCATCTGAACCAAATAAGTTTATCTTGGTCTTATCAGACCACAGGAAATGGTTCCAGTAATCCATGTCCTTAGTCTGCTTGTCTTCAGCAAACTGTTTGTGGGCACAAGCTTCCTTCTGGGATGACAGCCATGCAGACCAATTTGATGCAGTTCACGACGCATGGTCTGAGCACTGACAGGCTGAACCCCCACCCCTTCAACAATGCTGGCAGCACTCATACATCTTTTTTCCAAAGACAACCTCTGGATATGACGCTGAGCACGTGCACTCAACTTCTTTGGTCGTCCATGGCGAGGCCTGTTCTGAGTGGAACCTGTCCTGTTAAACCACTGTATGGCCTTGGCCATCATGCTGCAGCTCAGTTTCAGGGTCTTAGCAATCTTCTTATAGCCTAGGCCATCTTTATATAGAGCAACAATTCTTTTTTTTAGATCCTCAGAGAGTTCTGTGCCATGAGGTGCCATGTTGAACTTTTAGTGAGCAGTATGAGAGAGTGAGAGCAATAACACCAAATGTAACACACCTGCTCCCCATTCACATCTGAGACCTGGTAACACTAACGAGTCACATGACACCGGGGAAGGACAATGGCTAATTGGGCCCAATTTGGACATTTTCACTTAGGGGTGTACTCACTTTTGTCGCCAGCGGTTTAGACATTAATGGCTGTGTGTTGAGTTATTTTGAGGGGACAGCAAATTTACACTGTTATACAAGCTGTACACTCACTACTTTACATTGTAGCAAAGTGTCATTTCTTCAGTGTTGTCACATGAAAAGATATAATAAAATATTTACAAAAATGTGAGGGGTGTACTCATTTTTGTGAGATACTGTATGTGAGTCCATTGAGAGAGATGTTGAGGTTGGTGTAACACAGAAGATACTGATGGTGAGTTGCTGCTATGGAAAGCATCAGGACTGGGTATGGTGATATGGGTCACGCCCACAACATATGACTGAACTTGAGCCCAGAACTTGGCCATAAGCGGACACTGCCATAGTCTGTGAAATAGAGTTGGCCTGTTGATCTTGCATAAGGGGCATATCTTTTCTTTTGGGTTGTTTTCTGGTGTGTAGTATGGTAGATATGCTGTATGGAGTATCTTAAAATGTGGTGTCCTTCGATTTGGCATGAGTTTTAAAATCTTTCTATTGCCACTGCTTATCAGCTGTGAGAGGTTTTCCACATGAAGGTCTGATACCCAAGCTTTGGTCGCTGTCTGTTCCAGACAGAGTGAAGAAGGGCAGAAGTGGGGTGTATATGTTCGAGATGGATAGCAATCGGGATTCAAATACTGTATATATTGTAAAGTTGGGGGGTTGTTTAGCTTAAAGTGGTTTTATACTCTCCTATCGTTTCCAGCTAAGGAAGCTGACATCTTAGCCTCTGTTTAATCTGCAACTGCCAGGGTGCTGCACATGTGATCCATTATGACACCACCCATTGGATGGTTTGCTAATTTGGTTGAGAGCACAATCAAGGAGACAGCTAGCATTTCCGGCATGCCGGGAATATTAACTCTATTTGACACTATTAAATCGATGGGTAGACAACCGCTTTAAGTGCTGAGCTACCAAGTGAGCTGAGTCCACGCCAGGTATGCAGTTTAAGGGCTTTTTGCCACACTTTTATTGAAGGAAAAGAAAGTCCAATAACAGAACAGTTGCCCACGCAGAGGTTTCAGCTTTTCACAGCAACAATGTAAATGTAATATGCCAAGCCACCTGGCTCTCTTTAGCAGCACCGCTGCTCGGGCTTATGCTTCAGCCCTCTTGCCTCTATCAAAGAGTTCCTGTAAAGGCACTGTACTTCTTTTCCAGCTTCCTTTGCTGCTCAGCCCACAGGCTTGGACTCTCTGTCTGACTTCACTGTGCAGACATGCATGCTTCTCCCTTGCTCGCCTGGTCTCCTCGGGATGGTGGAGCCCAGAACCCTGGTCCTGACTCTGCTATTAGCCCAGGACCCACCTGCACAATCAACAAGCCAGACTCCTGGCTGTTCCCAAAACCCGGTCCCAGGATTGGAGATTTCATCCCACCCAGATTGCTATGAAATCTCAAGGCTCCAGGTCCCCAACTCGATTTTACCAGCCATAGAGGAAACTGATAAAACCATTTTCTCCAAATTAAGCAATCCTCCTGGAGCCTCTCAACCTGCCTATTTGAGAATTCTGGGCAACATACCTGATCACTGCTGACTGCACTGTTACAATATATATATATATATACATATATATATATATATTGGCCCTTTTGCCCCAGCTCCTATGTGGCTGTGATCCACTACTGCTAGGTAAGGGCATCCACAGTTGGGGACTCATGGTTATTGAGTGAAGAATAGATGGGATTGTTCATGTCCAGATACATGAGCTGCTATAACCCAGCTGCTGACATTGTTCCTGTTGTTGTGTTACTGTAAAATATGTCAACAGGTTTGCAGCAACTTGCAAGTTTGTGGTGGAATAGTGGGTTGGAAGCCTAGTCCTGTGTCCTGTACTGTATAAGATGAGAAAATGGAAAATTTGAAGGAACCTGAAAGCAATAAACTGTATTTTTTTTTTTTTTAGTTAAAGCGGAGTTCCACCCTATTAAAAGTCAGCAGCTACAAAAAGTGTAGCTGCTGACTTTTAAGAATCAGACATTCACCTGGCCCAGGCTCCAGTGATGCGGCCGCCTGCTGCCTCACTCTTCTACCCCTCCTCCGTGCAGCACCGGCATAGCAAATGTGGGTGCCCTGCTTTGGCTTCAAAGCTAGGCACGCACTGCGCATGCGTGAGCCGCGATGCCCTTTATGAATGGCCGGTGTATCTTCTGGGACCTGTGACGTGTGCCCAGAAGATCGCCGGGAGGTGAACTTCTTTCCGGTTCTGCGTCACCAGGAGAGGAAGTGCAGCTAGGACCCTGTCAAAACAGGGTCTCCGCTGCCCCCACACAAAAAAATGACATGTCAATTGTGGCATGTCAGGGGGTCACCTTCCCTTAAAGCAGAAGTTCCACTTGTGGGTGGAACTCCGCTTTAACCACTTGCCGACCGCCGATCGGAATCTGACGGCAACAAGGTGTCTCTATTGCGCAAAACGCCGTCATATGACGGCGGCTGCGGGATCGAGCCTAGTTAGCGCGCGCCACCGGAGGCGCGCCCGCGCGCTCACTGTGTTCGGGGAGGGCCAGGGAGCGGGTGCGGCGGAGTCGATCTCCGCTGGCCACCCGTGATGCCCCCCCCCGGAGTGAAAGAACGGAGGTCCGTGTAAGTAAACACGGACCTCCATTCTGTGAGGGGGAAGGGCTATGATCACAGCCTTCCTCTACATGGAGGCTGTGACCACTTCCCTTCCCCAGCTAGGGTAGTCCCCACACAGTTAGAACACGCCCAGGGTACATAGTTAACGCGCCTGCAGGTTAACCCCTTCACTGCCAATGGCATTTACACAGTAATGAGTGCATTTTTATAGCACTGATCGCTGTATAAATGCCAATGGTCCCAAAAAAGTGTCAAAATGGTCCGACATGTCCGCTGAAATATCGCAGTACCGCTAAAAATCGCAGATCGCCGCCATTACTAGTAAAAAATATAAAAAAAATAAAAACCCCAGAAATGAATTCTCATCATTCGTAAACGCGACCACTTTTGCGCAAACCAATCAAAAAACGCCGATTGCGTTTTTTTTTATCACAAATATGAGGAAGAATATAAATTGGCCAAAACCGATGAAAAAAAATGTTTTTTTATATATTTTTTTTTGGATTTGTATTTTAGCAAAAAGTAAGAAATTTGGGTTTTTTTGCAAAATTGTCGCTCTTTTGTTTATAGCGGCGATCAGAAATGACGCATCGGTGATCAAATACCACCAAAAGAAAGCTCTATTTGTGGGAAAAAAAGGACGCAAATTTTGTTTGGGTACAATGTTGCATGACTGCGCAATTGTCAGTTAAAGCGACGCAGTGCCGAATCGCAAAAAGGGCTCCGGTCCTAAAGTGTGAAATCCTTCCAGGGCTGAAGTGGTTAAGGATACACACTTGAATAGTATTTTTTTCTAAATCAGAGTTTAGAGTCACTTTAGGTGAGAAAATGATTTGTTACATTTGGCAACACCTTATTTTCCCTTTACTGCTGTTTGCATAAGTAAACCGGATTTTTATTCTTAAATGATTGAAGTTCTGACAGAGATAGGGAATATGGAAATGTCAATAAAGATAAAATGAATTATCCTTAGCTTGAGTAAACTGAAAACACAGCATAGCTAATATTAAACCACAGCAAACAATTCAGATAATTAATGGGGCAACAAAAGGATAAACACAATTTGTGTGGGCACTGTTTTACTAAGTTACTGTAAACCAGAGATAACTGTTGTATAACAAATGTCATTGTGTTTTGAAGGACACATTATGTATATACAGCATATATATATATAATAAATGAGGCAAAATCAGTTCCACGTCTTGAATTGAGTATTCTGGTTCAAGGCTTCAAACCCAAAAGCAAAATCATGAAGATTGCATGTGCATTCCTTCTGGTGGCCTTCAGCTGCTACTTTGGTAAATGACAATCAGCTTTGTTATAAATATTTATCTATAGCAAAATTCATCAAATTAATTATATTATTTACTTTTTTATAATAGTAGATATTTCCCAATATACTTGTGTCTGTCAGATTATCTCAAGCATCCCCTAAAATGTCCCAATATCTATTATTGCAATTCTTTGTGATTTCAAATTAAGAATAAAAATCAGTTTAGTTTTATATAAGAGTTTCTAATTATGATGTTTGGTTTTATTTGACAAAACTACTACTTAGACTTATATGGTATATGTAGCACTGGTTAAGAAACTCAGATTTAAAAGGGTTCTACCATGCCAAACACTAGATTGTGGATTTGGTGGATGCTGGCAGTTTGAAATAACCACCAGCTTCTTTTATCAGTGGTCAACATCAGTATTGATATCTCCTTGACTTCCCAGGCCATCTCATATATTACATTTATTACAATGGGATCTTACTATTTCAGTTTTATTTTTTTTTCAAAGTATGGACAAGGATGAGTGAGACTTTGAAAGGTGGATTTGTAAGAGGAAAATGACAATTTGTTTGTAGGCAAAAAATTAATTTTCAAGAGAGGACAGTCAGTAATTCAGAGTTTCCAGATCAAGATTGAACTAGCAAAGTAAAGATGTTTACTAAATAGTGATGGAAGTAGAGGACAACTAAATGAAGGTGGCATATGCTATTTTACAATTATATTATAATATATTATATCATTCCTTAAATTAAAAATCAATCAATAACTTAAAGGCACTAACAATAAATGTGATCTGTTGTGTTTACATTTAGATGCCTCTTCAGCCACCATTCCAGTCAACTGCCTTACAAGCTTGGTGGAAGTATGTACAGCTTATTTTCAACATACAAACTATCCTCTTATGTTTAGCATTGGTCCTTAATATAGATCTGTCTTTATAAACCTATCCTTTCAGTTTCAATAATTCAACTGCTAATCCTAAATTCAACTTTCACTCATATGTATTCAAATATATTTTGTAAAAATATAAAGCGGTATTAAACCAAAAAACAAAATTATATTGCAACTTAACAATCATTAGGTGTGGTGGCTGCATCAGTTTTCTTCTCTTAGGCTCTTTCCCCTCTGTATTCACCTGGTGATCTGGCCAGTAACACACCCCCTGCATTAGAATGCCTCCACTCTGGGTGAAGGAGCACAGGGGCACCTCTATACAGCAGCATTGTTAATCTGGGGGAACAGGAGTGTTACATCTAGATTTAGAAACACTAACAAACTGAAGCTAAACTCCAGCTCACACTGTATAATCAATTACAGCAAACATTTTTTTCCTTTTTGGATAAAGGTTTTGTATGGGTAATAAAAGTTGATCATTTTAATCACCCCTGCGAGCGTTAATGTTTGGTCTCATCCATGTAAACTGACACATTCTGCTGGAGAGTTTGTGCTATTGATAAGACAACAGACTTGCTGGCTGGATCACGAGATGAAAACAGAAGAAAGCCTAAAAAAAAAAAAATACAGCAATCCCATCAAAGAATTGGTAAGCTCCAATAGAATAAATGTTTGCTTTAGGGTTTAATACTGCTTTAAACCATGCACTTTCTAGATCCAGTAATGTAATTTATCATTCAAGACTTTGTTTTGTACATGAAGGGGGAAGCACAATAAGCAGTCCAAGAGTTAAATTGTAACTGCAACTTTGGTGTACTTATAATCTAGCTTGCTGTGGCTCCAGTTCCCCAGTCTTATACTTAAATGTCCTTGATCCAGAAAAATATTGCCTAGTTTCTACAAAAACTTGTCAGAATCAAACCCACACTTCCGCTCAGTAACATTGACATGGGGTTCATGGTGCACAGCAAACTACACCGTGGGTAAAGGGCTACACTTTAACACTACATAGTAAGTGACTATTTACACTGCCTATCATATCTCTTTTAGAATGGTGCTCCTACCCTTGTTGTGAAGCTTGGGGACCTTCTCTGCAAATATCAGCAAGCAAAGGTAACTGGGCTTGCTTAAGTCATCTGAAACAATACATATTTTATATGTTAGCTATCAAAACCAATGCTTCTCAATGTCGTTAGAATATGTATTACTTAATAAATGTCAGCATTTGGAGAAAACATAAGTTAGTCATATACATGGGATGACAGTTGCCTCATCTAGGTCTCTACCTCCAGATTAGATGATATCAGTGGGTGTCCCAAGCAGACATTCACTAGCCAATAGCCCTCAAGGGAAATTAGTTATGGGACAAGTTTCAACATCCTGCCCATTCCCTACTGGCGCCCCCTCCCAAAAATTAGAAGTGGCGCTGAAAGCATCTGGTTACTGCTCCCTTCTCTCTAAACCATTAAAAACTCATATGTGCATCATTTAGCCTCTGGAAATGCATACCACATTATTGTTTTTCAGCAGAAGACTCCAGTTCTGCTTTGTTTCCCAACAAATTAGTTTTTTTGCAGTTAAGAGATTTTTGTCACAGGGTTTCCTTTTTTCTCAATCTTGTCTAGTATGAGCATGAAGGCTGCACTCAACATTTTATACCATGAATTTAGTTTTATTAGATTTATAATAACTTTTCATTTTGGTATTAGGTTTTGTTAGGTTAGCTTAGTTTTCATCATATTTTTAAAATATTTTAAAATTAAAATATGATAACCTTTGGATGCATTTTTTTATTTTTAGGAAACTCAAAACCAGGCTTTATATGTTGCTTTTCTGGATGAGCTGAAAGTGGTTCTGGTATGTCACAAAAAAAAAAAAAAAGATATAATACAACTTGCTTATGCTGATGCATAGGAATATAAAAATCAGGAGCTAAAATATGTGATCATGCATTTTCATTTTTACATTTAGAATGAAGTTGGCTGTAGCATGGATGATCTTTTGGGCACACATGTGGCAAGTATATGTTGCTTTAATAATCTGCACACAAGTTATGGTCTGTCACAACCCTCTATGCCTTCAATTCCCCCCCCCCCCCCCCCCCACCCTTACCTACCTTAGAAACCCATTCACTCTACATTTCTTATTGCATTATGGGAATTGTAGTGGTGCTGCACAGAGAATTGATGTCACATATCTGACACCATATACTTCCTTCAGTTGTCTGGCTGAAGAAGATTTTTATGATTTTTTTATGAATTAGAGCTCCCTTATGACATCCCAGATTTTTCAACTGAATTTGCAGCAAAAAGGTACAGTTGATTTCAAATGTATTAGCATCTTTAATATACAAATATGTGATGCCACTTGCAGCCCAGAGTTTTCCTTTAAAGGCTTTCAAAATATTTTTAAATCATAAAATAAAGTGCATTTTATCAATTTGTGCAATATCAATAAGTGTAGCAAAGAAAGAAAAATATGAAATAATTCAGTAACTAATTCTTAAAAACTCTATTTTGCATTAATACTCAATTTGTGTTACAGGTAACTACTATGGATAACGTTGAAGTCATTGCTGACAAGGTTGCCTTGGTAGTTTTTGACATTCTGGTAAGTGAATAAATGATTCAAATAATTTACAGTTTAAAATATGATTACAGTTTAAAAGTGGTTAAGCCTGGCAAGAGTATCCATATACATTAATTAAGTGGGGGGGGGGGGCAGTATCCCAGAAGTAGTTCCATTTGAGTAGGTGCGAATGGTTTTATTTCTTTATCAATTATGTAGGCAATTTCCAAACGAACAAATAGAAAAGGTTAAATATTCTTTTGAATTAAAAGTCTGATATCCTATATTTTCAATTGTTGTAACTTAAGGAGACCCTGTCACCAAATAAAATATTTGTAATTAAAAGCACAGAAAATCACGAATATTTAAATGCTTACTTGCTGCATTTTTATTTTTCATATACTATCTTTTATTGACCTAAAATGTGTTTCTGAACTTGCTAGGAAATTAACACTCAGGAAAGTGTATATTCCATACTTTAGCCTCCTCCTTCCTTGTATGTCATAGCCCTCTCTTCTTCTGGGATTGTCTAATTACTCTGTGTGCTGGCTCAGTTGTTCTGTCTATCCCCTCACCTCCCTACATAACCTTTTATGTAGCTGTCAAGGGAACAATATAGAGTGACAGCTTTGTGTCTGTTAGCACTGTTTGTAGTGTCTGACGGCAGTCTCATGTGATACATGTATGTTATCTATAGATAAATAACATACATAAAAAATGTTACATGCACATTTACTCTTATGGCAACATTTTTTCTTAAAATGGGATTGCCTGGCATTAGAGACATTATAGATACAGTTATACCAACATGTCCCAGAACAAAATACAATCCAAATGTGCAGTTGGCAGCATTCAGTCACAAAGTTAGGGAAAGTCAAATTACATTAGCAAAGTGAAACTTAATCAGAGAGGACCACAGATGAGGCAGTTTGGGCTAATAAATATATCAGCAGATTCAAAGGATTTATTATTCAAGCTAAATGATGGTATTATTTGAGAGACAATAGCCAGAAATATTAATCAGTGACTGGACAGTGCAACACCAGTGCAGGGGGCATCAGCTGCCACCTGGAGCTTCAAAAAAGGTACACTCTAACCACCCCCAAGACAGGTGATCTGGCACCCAATTTGTCCAAGTCTTTGTGCTAAAACCACTCTAATATAATCTAGTGGAAATTATTTGCCTCTATTGCCCCAGAGCGGAAGTTTCCCAGCTTCAATGTATTTGTTTTTCTTGTTGCTATGTTGTTTGTTGTTTTAACCTATGTTGTTTTATATATTTTTTATATATATTTATATTTTTTTTATTTTATTTTATTAATTGTGCTTGGGCTGCATACAGCAGAGGCTCTGTAAATCTGAAAATCCTCTGCTTTGTCAGCCTATCATTTCTATCTAAATATATAAAGGAAAGGGCAGACAGCAGCAAATAAAGGGGTGGGATTCTATCTCCAGCCAGGGGGAAAGGCAGACAGCACATCAGACCTGCCCCAAAAAAATAAATGAAAAGCAGATATAAAAGGGAAGACAGAGGTGCTGCATGTGTAGGTAGTGGGTGGGGTGTATTGCTGATGTGTGCTCTTACTCCTTCTCCACCTCCATCTCCTCCTTTATTTCCTCCAACCCCACCATACCTCAGCCAAGTGGAAGCATTCATTGTTGTCTTATTTACCTAATGAAATGCTCAAATATATTAAGGGGACAGTCTCCGGTGGAGTTTTCCCTTTTCACACCTCCGGTGGCAAATCATGCAATATATAGTGAAGTACCTGACAAAGCATCTCACTTCTTCTTTCTGTCCACCTCCTCCTCAAGGGCATAGAGTGGCCACTTTTTTCTAGTACTGTTATTATGCCCTTTTCTTCCTCCCCCTCTTCCTCCAATTTAAGGTTGTACTACAGCCGCTTATGTGCTGCTAATGTGCCTGTTTCCTCCTCAATCTCCTCAAGGGCACAGTGTGTTCATTTGCTTGCAAGTTCTGCTAATATACCCTTTTCCTTTTCAGCTATTTTTTTCATACTGCTGCTAATGTGCACTTTTGCTCCTCCTCAAGAGCACATCGCAGCCTCAATTTTTTAGTGCTGCTAATGTACCCTTTTCCTTTTCTTCCTCCTCGGGGGGTGCATTCATCGCTTGCCTGCAAGTATGCTAATGCACCCTCCTCCTCATAAATGTTGCACAGCAGCCACTTCTTTGTATACTGCTAATATGTCCTTTTCCTCCTCCTCATTAATCAAGGGTGCATTTGAGCCATTTGCCTGCAACTGCTGCTAATGTGCCATTTTCTTGCTCCTTCTCCTCCTTCTCAAGGGCACGTGGCAGCTACTTTTTTTTATAGTGCTGCTAATGCTCCCTCCTCCTCAACTATGCATTACAGCCACTTGTCTGCAAGTATGCTAATGCACACTTTCCACCTGTTTTTCTGCATAGTATCTACAGTTGGGTACAAAGTATCAGTATAATTCTGCAGGCAATGTTATCCCCAGAGCCTGTCCACAGAGCTCTGCAGTGATTTTAATGCTATCTGTTGCTGGAGCAGAATAAAAAAATGTCCCTTATCCCTCGTGTCCATTGTCCCAATGCCAGCTTTGCCAAACACACCTTTATGTGAATTTTGTCCAAAAAGTCATATGCCAGCTGCCATTATTTTGCACAGAAGACCACCCCTGCAATCAACCAGCATATGAAATGCCACGAGGCAGCAGGAAGCAAAGAAGGAATACTAGGAGGAGGAGAGTTGGGGTGCTAGAGATGAGGAGAAATAAATTTAGAGGCTTTAAATGGGAACATGTCACCACTCCCCAACACAAAGCTAAGTAGGTGTATCTACTGCCACCATCCTAGCGGGAGCCTAAATGTGGCCTTTTGAAGATATGACGTGAACAGGCCTTTTGCCGCAATTTCTGATGATGGTAGGATCCCTTCTGATGACCAACCAGTCTGACTCTGTGATCCCTGAAAGGAGTTTTTTATACATCAGAGGTTAGCAGCAGCATTCACAGGTGGGTTCGGAACCACATGATTGCTGATTACATGAGGAGGAGGCAGGTTGAGGTGTTGACTGTGAAAGGGAGTGTTGAAGTGCTGGTGGAAAGGGGCATAGTTGGGGTGCTGATGGTGAGGAGTGTTGGGGTGCTGGTCATTGCAAGGAGAATTGGAGTGATGGTGATGAGAAGGAGGAGCAAATTAGGGAGGGCTTAAAGGGGGACAAGTGCCACCATCCCAGTGGGAGCCCAAATTGCTACATTTTGAAATGGTGATATAAAGAACCTATTTACTGTATTTCCCATTGGTGGCAGGATTCACACACTGAAGGCATAGCTGCAGGAAGCAAAAACATGACCAAAAGCCACCCACCCTTCCACAATGCAGAGGGAAGAGCAGACAGCAGCAAAATTAAGTGCTGCCAGCCCTTCCCCAAATCAGGGTTTGTGATTTTTTTTTTGTGGAGGTATAATTTATTTTATTTTCCAAGAGCCTTTTTTTTTTACGGGCCACTGCATAACTGAGTGGTAAAATAGCGTGCACCAAAACACCACAGATGTATGCTCTCTATTTACTTTACATGGCTGACAATAAACATAGACAATCCTCTTGTCAGACAAGCCTAAGGTGACAGGCAGAGGTTCTCCATGTGAGGATAGTATTTTTCTGTGTTTTCTTTTTAAACAGTAGTTACAAATTATATTTTTTAATATTATCATTTTTGGGACTGGCTGCTGGGAACCCAACCTTTTATATTATCCAAACAACTCCTTTTTGGCTCTTCTAAGATGTCTGTCTAAGATGTTCAAAGGCCAGGAAGCACATTATTGGTAATTGGTTGCTATGGTGGCAAAACCATGCATTATTTTGCCTAGTCTACAAGCTGTGAATGGGTTGGGTTCACTTTGCACCCATGGTAGTCCTAAACTTGATTCTCATCCCTAGGTATCACAGTACCTGAATGCAGAGTAGAGATACCTAGGGTAAAGCAACATTCAATAGTATTTAGTAAATAGATAACTACATGCTGCATATACATGTTTTGAAGGCATTCTCATCAAGAACACTTGTGTGATTTTCGTCCCATAAATAAGCATAACACATATTTCCAAGTGTGATTATCAGTAAAAAATTGAAAGCAGAAATAAACCCACTCATTTAACCATTTTACAAAACAATTACATTTAAAGCATGCCTCTAGTGATAACTGCCTGGGTTGCCAGTGTACATGTACAGCACCATGGCAATTTCAAATGAAACAGACGCGAAGATGGGACCTTGCATGGCGCTAAAGGATAGGAGGGTTGAGTTCCACTTTATTGGCTAAAATTACTTGCCAGTCATCAGTAATATACTGTAAGCATGATCATAGGAAAGGCGTGAATGTATATATCAGTCATTAAGTGCCTCTGTGCTCAGACTATGGATATGTTCAATATTGCATTCAGTATTACACATTGCATACCATGAAGTAATTGGTTCTCAAAGATCACAACAAAGATTTTAAAGACTGGTTTCAGTAGGTTTCTAACAGCTAAGATACCGTACATCAAAAATATTGTCACTCAGGAAGTAATATATTTATTTCATGGCCTACTTTAATTCTGTTTAAGATTCAAAACTTTAATCATTGTATTGTAGAATGGACTGCCAATGACCACAAGATTTATGGAAGTTGCATGTGGGACCCTGGTAGGTATCCAGCTAACGTTAAATCTATTGCTCGGGGAAAGTGGTATACATGTGAACAATGTATATAATAGATCTCACTTTCTTTTTTACTTTCTTAAAGCTGTCAGCAGACAGCTCACATCCTTCTCTCTGCACATGCAGTAATTACACTACATTCTTAGATGACTACATTCAGAGCTGACATTCTGGGCTGACTTGGGGAGGGGGGGTGGCCGAGAGATTGGCGCATGCAACTCCAGCTCTCCTGTTCTCTGTGCTGTGTCAGGCACGGCAGAACAGATAACTAACCACTCCTAATTAACAAAGGGACTTGTGCCCCTTTTGTTAAATAAAAGCAGCATCTCTTCCACGTTTAATATTTAGAAGACTGGTGCAACCATGGTGCTTGCATCACTCTTTGTTATTTCCACCCAATGTTTCTATTTACAGATGAGTTTTGTGCAATGTATTCTACTATTCTGTCTTTTCTCCCTTTCTTTGCAATCTTTACTGCTCCTTTGTTAAAAGAGGAGTATGGGCCTTGATAAAAAACGACCATTTATACTCACCTGGGTGGATGCAGCATCCCTGGCTGGCTCTGCAGTGAGAACTGAGTGATCAAACACTGCTGATCGCTCTGTTCTCCCCCTCTGCTCTGAGCAGAGAGCCATGAATGTCAGTCACTGGCTCTCTGCTCTGCCCCTCCTCCCCTCACTGGAGCCCTGGGCTGTGGAGGAGGCGGGAGCGGCTGGCTCAGGCTCCCAGTGGCCCGCTGAGAGGCTAAGCCAGGTGCCGGATAAGTGATGTCAGCCGACAGTGGACTTTAACCCGCTGCCGGCTGAAAATGAGTCACAGATGTTCAGAGCTTTGGCTATATTTCTCCTTTAATTCGGAGAAGCATCTGCTCCATTTGTTATACTTAAGAGAGTGACTCAACCTTCATGTTTGGATTACTTTTTGTTAATTTCTCCCAATGCCTCTATTTACATATTAGTTGTCTGCAATGTCTTCTACTATTTTGTCTTTACCCTCTTTCTCTTAAATACCTATGAGGCACTCACAGTACAGTCTTCACATTCACAGATAATCTGGCACTTTTAGGTGCAGTTTTGAAGAATTACTACCATAATCAAAGCCATAGAAAGCATAAACAAGCTAAGAGGACTTATTAACTTTAATAAACAAGAGGTTCTAACAGGCCAAGCTAAAACACCCTGGAGAACACAACATCATTTCAGTGGATGACTTGTCAATACCCTAATGTCACCACCAGAAAGAGAATCTGCGATTGCCTTATTCTGGGTCAAACAAATGAACTCCAAAGTATTATTCATACTCCAAATGATTAAACACCTGTACTACACTATGTTTGCAAATTTAGAAAATGTAATGGTATTATTATTGTGGCTTTCTAGGAACACCTACTGGCAAAACTTAAAGGTATTTTGGTAAGTAAAGATATGAATACACTATATATATATATATATATATATATATATATATATAAACATTTTCATATATAGCAAATACATGTTGTGTTGAAATATTTGAGAAAGTAATTAGCATGCTTCCCTCCAAAAATTAGGAATCAGTTCGTCAGACAATCGATCATGTTGTGGTACGTACAGCCTTAAAAAAAAAAAAAAAGTTCCATTTAATTTATTAATAACAGTAAGAACATTGCATACTCAACTAACTCTTCAATGTCATTTATTATGTATAAAAATAGAACAAGCTGGGAGCCCAACCAAGAATACACCATTAAGAGAAATCCCATTACCGTAAGTCACAGTACTCTTAAGAGTGTTTATATTTACATCTAGAATACGATTGTGAGTAGTTAACTCTGGAACAGGTTCATAATATACATTTAGGAGCCTGTGTTAAAGTGGTTGTAAAGGCAGAAGTTTTTTTTTATCTTAATGCATTCTATGCATTATGATAAAAGCCTTCTGTGTGCAGCAGCCCCCCTCAGCCCCTCTAAAACCTACCTGTGCCCCCTCAGCGATGTAGCACGAGAAACTCGTCAATGAGGAGAGAGAGGGGACGGGGTTGGGCTTCATGTCTGAATTGATACATGGAGCTGTGGCTCAGCTCGGGTGCCCCCATAGCAAGCTGCTTGCTGTGGGGCAGGGGGGAGGGGCCAGGAGCGCTGAAGAGGGACCCGTGAAGAGGAGGATCCGGGCTGCTCTGTGTTCAAAACCACTGCACAAAGGAGGTAAGTATAACATGTTTGTTATTTTGAAACAAAAAGAAAATGGATACTTTAGTATCACTTTAACAGGCATTGGGCTTGTGTTGATCAGATCGAGATGCTTTTGAGATCAATTAGAATTAATTGACAGGTACATCGGGCCTGTAGTTAACCTCCCTCTGATCAGAACTTGACCTGCTTTAACCACTTCAGCCCAGGAAGGATTTGCCCCCTTCCTGACCAGGACACTTTTTGGTGGCCGTACAACATTGTACCCAAACAAAATGTATGTCCTTTTTTCCCATAAATGGAGCTTTCTTTTGGTGGTATTTGATCACCTCTGCAGTTTTTATTTTTTATGCTATAAACAAAAAAAGAGCGACAATTTTGAAAAAAAATAATATGTTTTACTTTTTGCTATAATACATATCCAAAAAAATATATAAAAAAACAAATTTATTCAACAATTTATATATTCTTCGACATATTTTTGGTAAAAGAAAATTACAATAAGCGTATATTGATTGGATACGATTAATTAGAAAAGGAATAGGATTTCAGGGTGCCAAGACAGAGATTCAATATTTTTTTAAAAAAATCTTTTTATTTTAGCAAAATATAAAATTCCTTTTCTAATTAATCGTATTCTGACTAATACAAGGGAGTTGGTGCCTGTATATATAGTCCTATGTTCTCCTGATCCCCTCAATGGTCGCATATTGATTGGTTTGGGCAAAAGTTATAGCCGCTTCAAACTATTAGAATTGATTTATGGCATTTTTATTTATTTATTTTTTTTACTGCGATTTTTATCAGGACTGCAATATTGCGGCGGACATATTGGACACTTTTGACACATTTTTGGGACCACTGACTGTTATAAAGCAATCAGTGCTATAAATAGCCACTGATTACTGTATAAATGCCACTGGCAGGGAAGGGCTTAACACTAGGAACGATCAAAGGGTTAAATGTGTTCCCTGTCAGTGTGTTCTAACTGTGTGGGGGCAGGGATGACCGGGGGAGGAGAGAGATTGCTGTATCCATATACTGGGAACATACGATCACTCTCCTCTCCCCTCTCAGAACAGGGATCCGCTTGTTTACATCCCCGTCCTGTCACTGCAGGGGAGCGATAGCGAGTAGCCAGCGGACATCGAGTCTGCCCCGGCTGATTGGCTCCCCCGCAAGCCAGGAAGCGTGCTAGTGCACCTCCGGCGGCGCACGCGCACCCACAATACACACTGCCGCGCCCACTCTCAGATGACGCCGATTCGCACAGCGGTGCCATGCTGCCGCCGTCAATGGATTGACGGCGGGCGGGCGGGAATCGGTTAAGCTGCTTTTACATTCCCATAGATTTCTAAGGGAATGTAAAACCTGCTTGAGGTGAGCAAAATCCCATCAACACATGCCCTAAAGAGATTTTAATGTCTAAATAAATACAAAGCAAGAGGCAAAAAAGGGCAATGTCATCTAGGTTTACCTGCATTAAAAGAATAATTAGCATGTCTGTTTTTTTTACATTTGTGCTACATTTTATATATATATATATATATATATTATCTCACAAAAGTGAGTACACCCCTCACATTTTTGTAAATATATTATATCTTTTCATGTAACACTGAAGAAATGACACTTTGCTACAATGTAAAGTAGTGACTGTACAGCTTGTATAACAGTGTAACTATGCTGTCCCCTCAAGATAACGCAACACACAGCCATTAATGTCTAAACCGCTGGCAACAAAAGAGAGTACACCCCTAAGTGAAAATGTCCAAATTGGGCCCAAAGTGTCAATATTTTGTGTGGCCATCATTATTTTCCATCACTTTTGGGCATGGAGTTCACCAGAGCTTCACAGGTTGCCACTGGAGTCCTCTTCCACTCCTCCATGAAGACATCACGGACCTGGTGGTTGTTAGAGACCTTGCGCTTCTCCACCTTCCATTTGAGGATGCCCCACATATGTTCAATAGGGTTTAGATCTGGAGACATGCTTGGCCATTCCATCCGCAGCTTCTTTAGCAAGGCAGTGGTCATCTTGGGGGTGTGCCCTATGGCCCAGTCTCTGAAGGGAGAGGATCATGCTCTGCTTCAGTATGTCACAGTACATGATGACATTCAGGGTTCCCTCAATGAACTGTAGATCCCCAGTGACAGCAGCACTCATGCAGTCCCAGACCATGACACTCCCACCACCATGCTTGACTGTAGGCAAGACACACTTGTCTTTGTACTCCTCACCTGGTTGCCGCTTTACACCATCTGAACCAAATAAGTTTATTTTGGTCTCATCAGACCACAGGACATGGTACCAGTAATCCATGTCCTTAGTCTGCGTGTCTTCAGCAAACTGTTTGTGGGTATTCTTGTGCATCATCTTTAGAAGAGGCTTCCTTCTGGGATGACAGCCATGCAGACCAATTTGATGTAGTGTGCAGCATATGGTCTGAGCACTGATAGGCTGACCCCCCACCCCTTCGACCTCTGCAGCAATGCTGGCAGCACTCATATGTCTATTTCCCAAAGACAACCTCTGGATATGAAGCTGAGCATGTGCACTCAACTTCTTTGGTCGACCATGGCGAGGCCTGTTATGAGTGGAACCTGTCCTGCTAATCTGCTGTATGGTCTTGGCCAGCATACTGCAGCTCAATTTCAGGGTCTTGGCAATCTTCTTATAGCCTAGGCCAACTTTATGTAAAGCAACAATTCTTTTTTCAGATCCTCAGAGAGTTCTTTGCCATGAGGAGACATGTTGAACTTCCAGTGACCAGTATGAGAGTGAAAGAGCGATAACACCAAATTTAACACACCTGCTCCCCACTCACACCTGAGACCTTGTAACACGAATGAGTTACATGACACCGGGGAGGGAAAATGGCTAATTGACATTGATATTAATGGCTGTGTGTTGAGTTATTTTGAGGGGACAGAAAATTTACAGTTATACAAGCTGTACTCTCACTACTTTACATTGTAGCAAAGTGTCATTTCAAAGTGTTGCCACATGAAATTATATAATAAAATATTTACAAAAATGTGAGGGATGTATTCACTTTTGTGAGATACTGTAAATATATATATATATATATATATATACACACACACACTGTATATACTGTATATGTACACACATACAATTTTTTAGTATAACTGTTGATCAAATAATGATTAAGATGAGTATTTTGTACAGCTTAGCAATAAAAAGTAAGCAAAAAATATCTGTCCCAGTCAGTAAAATTCTAGGTCATGTTTTTTGAGTACATAGAGTACATAGAATAAGGAGAGGTGGAACATAAGTACAGATATCAGAGATTTCTCAGTAAGCACAGTTAATGAAAAATGTGCATGCATGGTGAGCAGAGGATTTCCTGGTGGGTCTTTTTTGTCACATGAAAGCAGTGTTCCGGCCTCCCCCTCCAAAAATAAAAAGTCAGCAGCTACACATAATGTAGCTGCTGACTTTTAACATTAGGACACTCACCTGTCCTGGAATCCAGCAATATTGACACAGCAGCCGATGTTTCCATTGGCTGTCGGGTGCTGCCGCCCCCATAGCCGGTAAGGGAACTCATGGGCGAAGCGCGCCATGCTCTTTTACTGGCCCGGCAGCAGGGGAAGGAGGAAGAGGGGGCCGAACTTATGACATACCTCGCCGCGGCAAGGTCCCACAGAAGTGAGGACAGGTACCCACTCCCTCTTCTCCCACAAAAGGTGCCAAATGTGGCACCAGAGGGGGGGAGGAGACAGATTAGCGGAAGTCTCTTTAGGGACCAAAAGAGAAATATTCCTTTATTGACCTACTATGCCATTTAAAATGCAGCAGCATACCTTTGTAATATTTTGAATTAATGTTCTGTGTTTTTTTTCTAGATTTCTTAGTTTAATTGAATTACCTTTACTTTCCTTGTGTCACAGTTTTGCTCTTACAATTCCCTTCCTAATATCTTCCTTGCTGCCATGAGTCACATAAATTTCAGGGAAAAAATGTTTTATTGTTTTTTACGGCCAACATTATGCCTGAATCAAATAAAATTTCATTACCAAAGGGTATCAGTGTGTTCAAAAATTAAGAATGTTAAAGATATTTCAGAAAGCCACATTGTTTTAGCTTGGTGCTTTCTGATAAACCTAGACATAGCTTAACCTTTACTTGTGTGCGTGTAATAATCACACTTTTTCTGTATTTCAGATAAAACTTAACATATCCTACATTTCCATCAGACTGGATTTATTCAAGATCCTACAATTATGTTCACTCATTTATAATAAAGCTACAGTTTAGACAACCGTTAACTTTTGTTTCATTTTCATTGATTATATCTCGTATCCATCATCTATCTGATGTTGTAAAAAAAAATGGGGGGGGGGGGGTGGCAGGGAAGCAAAGTAAACGGAAGAAAGAATCAAAGTAGAGATAAAAGTATTAATGTTTTTTTAACATATGTCATGTTAAAGACATGATCAGTGGAATTCAAATGATCCCGAACAGCACTTATCTGGCAATAGTAACCTTGTAACCTTAAAGTGGTTGTAAAGGCTGAAGGTTTTTTACCATCATGCATCGTATGCATGAAGGTAAAAAACCTTCAGTATGCCCCCCCAAATACATACCGGAGCATGATCCCAATTCAACGACGTGCACAAGAGCTGCTGCTTTCCCAGCTTTCTGCCTCCTCATTGGCACAGCAGCGGGAGCCATTGGCTGTCAATCACAGTCAGTGAGAAGGGACCGGTGGGCGGGGCCGAGCCTCCATAGCAAGTGGCAGGAGTGCTGGCGGTGGACCCAAGAAGAGGAGGATTGAGGCTGCAGGTAAATATAACATGCTTGATTGGATATATATGGGCTCTGGCGCAGCTTTTTAACTAAAGAAGAACTAGTTAATATTAATAAGTTGGTGCCCCCTAGTGGTTCAAAGGAGATTATATGGTATATTTGTTGTAATTATAAGACCATCAAAAAAAAATAAAACATTTTTTTGTTAGAGTTATGTGTAATGGTGTTTTTCTTATGAAAATCAAGTGTATGTACACTCAAATATTGTATTTGTCTGAATCCAAATCAAACTGTGATCACCAAAGTGCTAGTGCAAAATATAAAATACCAGTAATTCAAATTATTCTGTGTTAGTCTTTTGAGGTTAAAAAATTGCCTTCAACCAAAAACAGAAACAGCAAATTAACTTAGACCATAAAATTAAATTGAAATAAAACTTGTGGATACTGGTCATATAAATTCTTATAAAGTGCACTTATAAAACTAAAATTCTGATTGCCTTCTTGACACACACCAAATAATAAACAATAAAGTGCTGATGCATATATTAATACATATATTAATAGGTCTCTGAGAAACGGCAAAACCATCAATCCAGTATATCAGGTGCACAGTGCATGAGGTGCTTATAGAGGTTATTTATCACAGTTCCTGGATGTGTACAATTAAACCAGGTGAAGATGATAGGTGGTAGGTCCTTAAGGATTTTTTTACTTATATTTTGCACTAGTACTTTGGTGATCACAGTTTGATTTGGATTCAGACAAATACAATATTTGAGTGTACATACACTTGATTTTCATAAGAAAAACACCATTACACATAACTCTAACAAAAATGTTTTTTTTTTTTTTGATGATCTTATAATTACAACAAATATACCATATAATCTCCTTTGAACCACTAGGAGGCACCAACTTATTAATATCAACTAGTTCTTCTTTAGTTAAAAAGCCACGCCAGAGCCCATATATATCCAATCATTATACCAGTTAACCCTGTGGTGGGGGACAACTTCCTGGGCCGCAGCAGGCTTTATTAAAGTTTTATCCTAAGCGCAGTACCCACCCACTTTATCAAATATAACATGCCTGTTAATAAAAAAAAAAAAAAAATGAAGCCTTCAGTATTACTTTAAGAACTACCTGCGCCTAAATCATGCTAGCATTTGTGCCAGTGTTTTCGTAAAATTACCTATTCAGTAATTCTTATTACCTCCAACTTAAGAATCTGTTTCTATGGCAGAGTTAAATTCTTAAAGAATTATCACTAATTCTCAGATTAGGAAAATAATTAAGAACAACTCTGAGCTGGCATACAAGGAAATGCCAATACCCAGAGTCCAGAGTGGGCAGTGCCTGTGCTGGGAAGTTATCCTGTAAGTGACAGCTCTCCACACAGTATCCTCTTCCCCAGTCAGCTGACAGCTTGGAGATTCCCTGGCCAAAAGCTAAATGTAGACAGGGATACAGTTGATGTCATTACCCATATATGGGCGATGCTCATATCTGGAAAATTACTTGTCACTGGATGGGTGGAGCCTGAGAGGAAACTGAGAAAGTAGTTCCGCTTTACTTTTGATTGACAGTGCATGACAGTGGGTAGATTGGAAAGCCGCCATTGGACTGAATAGCAGCTATGGATCCATCCACTGCTGTGCACTGTCAATCCAAACTAAAGCGGACTCAATGGGGAACCAGTCTCTCAGTTCCCCATCGCGTTCTGCATGCCTCAGTACAAAATTTCTTGGCCTTATACCTGTCAGTGTGAAGGGCACAATGGCAGGGTAGGGAGGGAGGGAAGTGGGTAGTGAGTGTACTGAGGAAGGAGTGTCCAGTGTCTTTAACAAGTACAGGAATAGGCGCAAGTACCATCATTTTTTCAGTGCTGTGCTCTGACAAATCTAAAGGGTGAAATTCTTTATTCCTCTGGATATATCAAGTTCAAGACATGATTGCCATCATTCAAAAGTGAAGTAAAAATGGTTTGTTTTTAATACAAGAAAAGGAAGATGAAAACTGGAAAACTGTCAAAATCATACAGTATATAAACATATGTAATAAAACAATGTTTCACAAGCAAAAAAAAAAAAAAACGTATTTTGGGTTCCAAGTTAAATCATCAGACTTCACTGTACTGTGATCAGATCAGTAAAAGAAGATTTTAAATGCAAACACTTTCCACATATTTATTTCATGTTTCACTATATTATTTCAAATCATTTTTATTGATATTTGAAATGGTTATACAGCATGTAGCAGACATATAAATTGTCACTTCTACATTCCAGTAAATAAAGTAACAGAGTAAAGCGTCGTACACACGGGACGACGATCGTACTTATGATCGTTTCAAATCGTATGTTGGATAATGTAACTTGCATACCGACTGCACTACACGATTGTACGACCACAGAAAGAACGTTCAGGTGCATGTAATTAGCATCCGGCCGTTCCTGACTTTGGCGCATGCGTGTTTTGCACAATACAACTTGTTGTACCAACTGCTCTGTACACACGATACAGCGGTCGTATGACCGCTTCTTGGTACGACCAAGTTTTCTAGTCTGCTCATACAACTCCCCTTGTACGACTGCCGTATGTTGGCTGTTCTAATCGCGCATATGAACGATCGATTTTGTATACAACGGTCGTTCATACGACCTGTTGTATACGATCGTCGTCCCGTGTGTAACAGTAACATAGGCTGTCTTCACTGCAATCCAACTACAAGAGTACACATCTCTCAAATTGAATGTCCTTTTTATGTACTTTCGAGCGAGTCAGACCTTCGGCCTCACGCGGCACCCCCTGCCCACCCCCACTGGGGTGTTTCACTATATTATTAAACAAAGTATGTGTTAATGTCACTTGTGATCCAGATCTTGTGTTGGAAGAAAGTAGTCATATGGTATGCTTACTTTTTTTCCCTACTAACGTAATGAAATTGCCTTTACATCAGCCACAAACCTAACAATGATTCAAAATGAGAGCTTTGATTCCAAATAAAACAGATATACAGCATGAGTGTATTGACATAATACAATAGAAGGATTACATGTGCTTGTTTGATTTAAAGACTACAACTACTTGTTACAAATAAAGTATTGAGTCTTCTTAATCCTCACTAATAGCTTGATAATGCCTACTATTTATATTCTAAGATCCAGGAGATTAAAGTGCCAATTATTATTATTAATATTTTACAGTTTACATACTTCACATAAGATGAGGACAAGTGACAAGAAAGGCAAAACAGTATTACATAAATGAATATCATCTCCTCCCTTGCATTTTGGAGGGAAACATTATGTAAGAGAGACAAATGAGCAAACATGTAAAAATGTAGAAAAAGTTACAGGCATGCCTAAGCAAGTTATAATTACATGGTTAAGAAGGTTAAAAAGACTGTTCTCCGTCAAGCTTAGCCTCTAAAGGCATGGCAAAAAAAAAGGCTTGTATAGCAAAAAAACAAAAGAAAATATATGCAGTATATCTCAGAACCATCTAAAAGGACATTTCCAAGAAAAAAAGGACATGCCTTCAATGTGGAGACTCGAAGGGGTTCTTTCCACCTATTGTGACGATAGTGAGGCCCTACAAGTTGGAAAAACATGGTCAGATTGAAACTTCTAGTCTGTTATAGACATCCATGGAAAATTGCTCATTTGATGAAACACAGCCAGCTTAAGACACATTTAACAAAATGCATAGATACCATAAAACCTGAATAAAACAGTCCAAGATAGAAGAATAGCAGAGATGTCATAATCCTTCATTAATGCTTACTTCTCTCAAGCACCAGATAAGAGCTCACTTATTTTTAGGCAGAATTCTCAAAAGGCTTCCAATGCAGTCCTGTCATAAACAACCAGGTCCTAAAACAGTCAGGAGAATGGTTAGGCAATACACACCCTGAATCTGTTTTTTTACCTACTAAACTCTGTCCCTATTCCATAATTCCTGTTGTGATAGGTTTATGTTCATAAAAAGTAGTCACACTAATGTATTTCACTGGAGACCAGTGTCAGAAGCCCCTTGCAACTGTTCAGGAACAGAAGTCTTCTAATAGTTATCTAATGCTACTTGCAATCAAGTGCCCCTGGTGATGTTGGATAGTTAAAACATGTGGGGTGAAGTCGCACGGTCAAAGGATAGAGACTGAGTTTTACCAGCCCCTGTGTTCTTCCCTATGGTTCAGATTGACTGATTGTATTAATGGAACCCCTGATGACAAGGTGGGCAGGCATTGATAAGCTTTTCTGATTGTGTTTTAATGTGAGTGCATAATTTTTTTTTACAATAAATCGTTTTTATTTAGTCTATACTAGGAGTTTTTTCTCCTCCTTTTGAGTGGCATACTACCCATGCTGATTCAAGCCAATCACCCGCAGCTGCTGTTTGACATTGTTTGGGCCATACAAAGCTTCTGTTGCCCCAATATTGGGGCCAGTCAGGGAGGTGTGCTTATACCCTTGGGGGTCTCTTGGTGATGGTATCACACAGATTGTTATCAATATATATTTTTGGACTCATTTAGATTTTTTACTGCACAATGGAATTCTGACATTTCTTATTACCTTTATATTTTGGATGTTCATAATTTTTGTGTTATTTTATGATATTTTGATGCAAAATTGGATACACATGTTTTTTCACTTTGTTGTTTTATAGCGCAGCACTGATTGATACATAATCATCCAACAATAGATCACTATAGTAGTGATCTATTACTGCAAGGAGAAGCTGAACAGAGCTGCAACATCTCCGTCCCAGACACAGTTTCCTCGGATACAGTTCACATGGCAGGAGAGTGTGACTCTCAATGAGTCAGTTCACACAGCTCGGGGGTGGCCGCAGTCTGCATTGGAAAAGGGTCCTGTGCGTCTTTGGCTCCAAATCAGGTGCGAATTCAGGCAGAAATTCAGACCTGATTCGCACCTGAATCGGTGAACAGGGATGCACCGGACCCCCTGCTGTGACCCATGGCCGCTTCAATGTGGACTCAGCCTTACACACGGAAGGAACGAGCAGCAGCAAACCAATCAGGTCACCTTTCCTCTCCTTCTGACAGTGTGTACTGTAACTTGTGTACATATCTACAGTTAAGCGGTATTTACCCTTTGGCTTCGAGCATATGCAAATATGTGGTCCCACTGCACTGCGCTTTTTTCTGTGGGGCCACATATTTGTGTATATCCCCCCGTGCGGTGCCCTCCCAGCTCAGAAACTGGGGTCTCACCGAGAGCCCAGGGTCAAAGGTCAATTCCCAATTCCGGGTCACATGATCGCTGTGGTAGCCTCTAATTGGCTATCATAGTGATCAGCCAATGTTAAGCCTGCCCCCGTGTTTTCTCTTTCTGTGAATGGAGTAGATAGATAAATCATATATTTCTCTTTCCTTGCAAAGAGAAAAAAAATGTGTGTGTGTAAAAAAAAAAAAAATAATAATAAATAATGATAAAACAATTAAATACAAAAACATACCCAGATCAAGGTTTGATCTAAGTCAGTGCCAGGGTTAGTGTCTGAGTCAGGGTCAAAGGTCAAGGTCAGGGTCAGTATTTTTTGGACAGGATTTTTTTTAAATTAGTATCAGTGTCAGTATATTTTAGGTAGGATAAAAGAAAGCAAAATGCATGCTATTGTTTCTGGGCTGTACTATGGATACAAACAATAAATAACCTACACATACAGGGTATCGCTGCGATTGTCAGGCGCAGGAGAATTTATTTTGGTTCTTTGGTGGAAGGTTATGGTAGTAGTAAGAAATATACAGCTAAATTTACTATTTTAAATTTACTATTTGGGCCAGTTTTCCTTTGATAATAAAATAAATCAGGAGATATGCATTACCAATTACTAGAGCTGCACGATTCTGGCCAAAATGAGAATCACATTGTTTTTGCTTAGACAGTATTATGCTATTAATTGTATATAATATCAGTGCCGATTCTGGGTGGGTGTGTGGGGTGCAGTGCACCCAGGTGCCACAGAGGGGGTTGCCGAAGTGGGCCTCTCCTTGCGTGTGTCACACACACACCCAGACTGTGTCTGCTCTCCCACCCAGGGGCGGGCCATGAGGGTTTCCTGCAGGATCTGCTTTTGGGATGGCTGTCTCCGGGTAGACTAGTCATCATTGCTGTGCAAGCTGGGAAAATGTGTACCGGATCCATGCAGAGGACACTGCAGGTCTCAGAGTGCTGGGGAAGCCGACACATATATGTGTATGGCCGTGGAGAGGATCCGGAGGCTGGAACAATGAGAAGTGTTTTTTCCAACATGCCGCACTCTGCCATGCCCCCATCTACGAAAACACTTCACCGAGATCCCCCACTGTCACACCAATACTGAATTAGGAAGTAGTGAAGTAGGAATTGGGGGGCGTCAGTGTGGTGTAGATGGGGGTGGGGGTCAGTGTGGTGTAG
>BLSH010380177.1:672040-686367 GCA_018402905.1 Glandirana rugosa
GTGGGGTAGATGTGGTGTGACTGGGGAGTGGGGGTAGATATGATGTGACTGGGGGGTGGGGGTAGATATGGCGTGACTGTAGTATAGATGGGGGTGAGGGGTCAGTGTGGTGTAGATGGGGTGGGGGGGTCAGTGTGGTATAGATGGGGGGGTCAGTGTAGTATAGATGGGGTGGGGGTCAGTGTGGTATAGATGGGGGTGAGGGGTCAGTGTGGTGTAGATGGGGGTGGAAGGCTGCATTTGGTGGGCACAGGCAGGCTTCAATTGGTGGGCACTGGCAGGCGGCAATTAGTGGGCACTGATAAGCTGCATTTGATGCATTAATCTCTTGTATCATGTCCGTAGTCTCTGATCAGCTCTTGTATCATGTCTGCAGTCTCAGACCATTTCTTTTATCATGTCTGCAGCCTCTGACCATCTCCTGTATCAGGTCTGCAGTCTTGGACCATCTTTTGTATCATGTCTGCAATCTCTGATCATCTCTTTTAGTATGCCTGCAGTCTCTGACCATCTCTTTTATCAGGTCTGCAGTCTCTGACCATCTCTTTTATCGAGTCTGCAGTCTCTGAGCATCTCTTTTATTAAGTCTGTTGTCTATGATCAACTCTTGTATCATTTCTGCAGTCTCTGACCATCTCCTGTATCATGTCTGCAGTCTCAGACCATTTCTTGTATCATGTCTGCAGCCTCTGACCATCTCTTGTATCAGGTCTGCAGTCTCTGACCATTTTTTGTATCATGTCTGCAATCTCTGACCGTCTCCTTTAGTAGGTCTGCACTCTCTGACCATCTATTTTATCAGGTCTGCAGTTTCTGACCATCTCTTTTATCATGTCTGTCTGCAGTCTCTGACCATCTCTTTTATCATGTCTGCAGTCTCTAACCATCTCCTGTAGTATGTCTGCAGTCTCTGACCATCTCCTGCACCATGTCTGCAGTATGTCTGGGGGCTCTTTCTAACAGACTCTCTAACAGAAGCCCTCTCTGTGTCCAGATCCCATTAGAGTACTCTGCTTCTCTTCTTGTATTTTGTTAAGAGATCGTGGGAGGACCCCGGGATAATGAAGACTCCTTAGGGGAGCATCTCTGTGTTTTGAGTCATTGCCATAGAAACGTTTGTAAAGGGGAGGAGTGCGGGGGCGCCAGAAATATTTCTGCACCCAGGTGCCCGTGACTCTAGGATCGGCCCTGCATAATATATTATTTGTAATTCAGATCTTGCCTTAGGTAAATAAGCCAGGTTGATTTTGCTGACACAAGGTATTTTCTTTGGCAGGCCCTAATCTGCCCTTCAGAAGACTCACTGTTCACATTTCCATTGTCTTTGCAGCGGTATTGGCGGTTATCCATATCCATAAAGGATAATTTCCTCCTTTTCAAGACAGTCAGTCACACTTTCATTGAATTGCCTTTTTGTTGTTTGTAGGGGGACAGAAATTCTGCTACAGCAATACCAAATTTAGCAGCTTTATAAATGTATCTTTTGCACCTTTTAGATGTAAGGAATATAAAGAAAAATACATTGTACGGATAAAAATACAGAAAGCATAGCTTTAGTTAAACATTTATTTATTGGTATATTTTGGTGTAGTAGAGAAAGGTAAAAATTCCTGCATTGTTTTTTTTGTCTGGGTCTTTATGGGGAGATATACCAATGTCAATGAGATGCAACAGGAAGGGGGCGCATGTGCGGAGTCCAGCGGTGCGGTCATGCAACGCTGAAGCTCCGATAGATGTGAACGGCTGGAGCACGATCTACGGCCAGACAAGCTTCACAACGAACAGGACGGTGCACGGGAACCCCCAGAGAGCCAGAGGACCAGGCGGATCGCCCGTTCATGGCCCACGGAGGCAATAAAACAGCCGGCAAGGCCTCCCCTATTATAGAGGCCCTGAACCGCGGCGCTCCCAAGATGGCGGCGGCACACACATCACAGGCTGCAACGGCCGGAGGCAGCAGCAACAGCAACTCGGCTCGTAAACAACTCAACACTCTGCCTGAGCTCCCAGAGGACCTGGACAATGACTCCCCCACTGAATCTGAGCAAGGTATGTCCCCCATAATAATACAACAGTTCAAAAGAATGTTGCATAAGGCTCTGAAAAAGACATCAGAGCACATCACCAGCAGCCTAACCAAAGAAATCAGGGATATAGGCCTAATGCCTGAAATTTTATCGTCCCACATCATTCCGGTTCCATGGTCGGACCACAGCGCAGTCCTCACCTCTTTAGCATCGCACATCCCTAAATCTCAGGATCGTACATGGATACTACCGGAACACCTCCTGAAACACCCATCTCACAGACTAGCGATAGAGACTGCCCAGAAGGAATATTTCACTCTGAACGCAACGTCAGACGTTAGTCCCCTCACATGTTGGGAAGCACACAAATCAGTTATGAGAGGCTTCCTACAAAGACAAAAAGCCCTTTTTAACCGCGAAGGTAAACAGCTTGAGCAAAAAAACTAGAAAGGGAATTTCAGACTTGCCACAATAATTTCATTCAGAACGCTACATCAGCTAATAAATGTGCACTTGACAATGCCAGGCTAGCTTATGACTTATTTTTGACCGAAAATGCAGATAAATCGATATGGCGCTCGAAACACAACTACTTCATGAAGGCTAATAAACCAGATACACCCCTAGCTCGTTCACTGAAAAATATTTCAAAGCCCAATAAACCTATCCGCCTAAAACTCGGTAAAAATTACATAACTAGCAATCCACGCAAGATCCTCAACAAATTCAAATCCCTCCTAGCTAACCTATATAGGGCCGAGGACAATTTCAACACCTCCTTGGCAGACAATTTTTTCGCACAATTTCAGCTCCCCAGCCTAACTGAACAAGAGAGAACCAGACTGGATGAAAGCATCACAGATGATGAGATTAAACTAGCCATAAAGGGGTTGAAACTCAATAAGCATCCTGGCCCAGATGGCTACTCAGCCTTATACTACCGTACATTTTGTGACCTCTTAGCCCCACATCTCTCAACAGCCCTCAACAGTATTTTAAAAGGTAATCACTTCAAGCGTGAATGCCTCACAGCACTCATCTGTATGCTTCCTAAACCCCATAGCGACGAAACTAATAGCTCCAACTTCAGACCTATATCCTTGCAGAACCTAGATATAAAAAAACGAAAATACTAGCCACGCGCCTGCAGGGATCAATCAGTAGACTCATCCACAAAGATCAAACCGGTTTTATCCCTTCTCGCCAAGCAGGTGATAATATACGTCGCGCAGTCCTCCTCGCTCAAATAGCCAAATCCAGACAAATCCCTGTCTGTTTCCTCTCCATCGATATCAAAAAGGCGTTTGACTCCATCTCTTGGCAATATATGCAATATACCTTGCGTAAATGGGGCTTTGATCCTCATTTTTTACAATGGGTCATGGCAGTATACGACAAACCAAGTGCATATGTTAAGTATGCCGGATTCAAATCCGACATATTTGATATTGGACGGGGAACCAGGCAGGGATGCCCATTATCCCCTCTCCTCTTTGCTCTGATGATAGAACCACTAGCACACACTATTAGAAATTCCCCCAACATCTCAGGAATGGAACTAGGCGGTCAGCACCATAAACTATGCCTCTTTGCTGATGATATCCTTCTATTTCTCTCATCCCCCACAGTCTCGGGCCCAAACTTACTACCCATCCTAAAGAACTTCGCAGAGATATCAGGTTTAAAAGTGAACCCCAAAAAATCTATAGCTCTCAATATATCACTGACAAATTCTGAGGTAGTTACCTTACAAGAATCCCTCCCATTCTCCTGGGAGCCTAACTCGATGCGCTACTTGGGTATCAATCTCACTGCTGATCACACTAAACTTTTCTTCCATAATTACCCTAAATTGCTGAAACAGACAACAGATTTGCTTAATCAATGGTCGCATTTACCCATATCATGGCTCGGGAGTATAAATGTAGTCAAAATGGTTATGCTTCCTAAATTCCTTTATCTTTTTCGAGTACTTCCTATACCGATTCCCAGTTATTTTCTCAGAATAATACAGAGACGTGCCTTAGAATATATCTGGGGCCCATCCAGGCCCCGAATTAATAAAAAAACTCTATTCCTCCGTAAGATTAATGGAGGCCTGGGAGTGCCTGACTTTGCCAAATATTATAAAGCTGCTCAAATAGCCTGCCTCACTAAATATCACGCCGTCCATGAGGCCCCCATTTGGGTAGCAATCGAAGCAGTGGAAGTGGATCCTCTATCAGTAGCGAACCTACTTTGGTTAAAGACACCAGACCACAGTTCAGTATGAAACCCAGTTATTAAACACAGCCTCAATATTTGGGACGGTATTAGAACCAAATATCAACTACAGTCCAAGCATAATCCTGTGCTTTCCTTCATGTGCAACCCAGCTTTCCCCCCGGCATGGGACTCCCCGTTAAGCTTTGTGCAGTGGTCCTCTCGTGGCCTGCTTAGATTACATCAATTCGCCGCCAACACAGACATAGCCACATTCCCAACACTGATGGAAAACCACCAATTACCCCAAAAAGAAATATTCAGGTATCTTCAGATTAAAAACTTTTACTCCACACCATATCCTAGCTCGACGCTACTTAATCACACTTCGAGCTTTAAACATTACTGTAATAAAGATCCACACGCGAAAGGTATAATTTCCCAATTATACACACAGCTTCTCGTCTCCTCAAATACATTCAAGCCGAAATACGCGCAGGTTTGGGAAACGGATCTCAACCGTAGTTTAGATACGAATGACTGGTCGGCAATATGGTCGGCTACTAAGTCATCCTCCTTTAGCTTGTTCGATATTGAAGTGAACTATAAGGTCCTTCTGAGATGGCATATGGTCCCTGCACGCATTGCAAAGTTTGTGGGGTCATACTCCTCAGCATGCTTTAGAGGCTGCTCTGAACCAGGCAATCACCTACATATATGGTGGTCCTGCCCAGTAGTACAAAAATTTTGGAAGGATATCTTTGCACTGGCTTCCCATATATTCGATACACAAATCCCTTTAGACCCTATCTACGCCCTACTCAATAGAAAACCCGACACCAAGAGCAACAGACAATTCAAACTACTTCTCTACCTATTGACTGCAGCCAGGCAAACAATAGCCAAAGCATGGAAATCCCCTAATATCTCTCTTCTTTTTGAGACAATATATATTTACAAAAGAGTTATATGGGAAAGCCTATAGTTCCCATCGGGGAAATTTGATTTTGTTTTTAATTCGTTTTCTTGTTTTAAAGTGGACACCATGATTTGGTTTCTTATATTTACTTGATTGATATAGCTGGCTTGCCGGTCTAGAGGACCCAGTCACTCAGTTACCTCACATCTATCACCAGTATATGTCAGCACCAATCACCCCCAGCTTCATCTCAGGCGCAAAATTGCTCCCATAGGGGCGCCTGGGCGAAACTAGGGGTACCTTACCCTAGCGGCTACCGATCTAACGCTGACCGCCAAATACCACAGATTCTCATCATCAAGCCAGCTATCACATTTACAGTGTCCGTTTATTATAGAGACTCATGGTACTCCACATTTGCCTCTTAACAAAAGCTGTACACTCTTAGTTATGCCACTTGTTAATGGACTTTTGATTTTCACCTTATATCTCTGAAAAATTTTAACTCGCACAACTGAGTGTAACCCACATTTACAATCTCATATAACTGTTGTACCAACCTTCTTTCTTTTGTAAAACAATAAATAATTTACTTATAAAAGAGATGCCACAGGAAGTCTCTCCAAATTTCCCTCCTAAACTAGAACAAAAGACAAAACTTTTTTTATTCAAATTCATTTTGGGTATCATAAGGGAGGGTTGTCTGTCAGTTTTATTTTTGCCATCTGTGTCCCATTGGGAAGATTTTCCTTCACTTCCTGTCCCATAGCCACAACAAGAAGTGAAAGGAAATCCAACTAAAGTAAGGCATCTCTGGTTCTCACCAGGGTCAGCAGTACTAGTGTCCTTATTGGAAGATTTATCCTTTATTCCTATTCTGGTGACAAACTAAAATTTAGGATTTTATTTCACATTCAGTCGTACGACCGGACTTCCAAAATTGTATGTCGGCTGTTGTGTCTGGCATACTGACGTGCACTAAGCAATCGTACGACCAAGCTTAACGTGGTGACGTGTTATGAGCATATAAAGAGGAAGTTCAGGTGAATGTGATTTGTGAATTAGGAACTTAGGTTTACACGAACGGACACTTCAGTGCGTTCCTGACTTCTGAGCAAGCGTCGTTTGCACGTACAACTTGTTAGACCAACTTCTCTGTATATACAGTACAACGGTCGTAGGACCACTTGTTGTACAACAAAAGTTTTCTAGTCTGCTCATGCAACTCCTGTTGTATGACCATCGCACATCAGCTTTTCTAATCGCACGGTCGGATGATCGTACAACAAGCTGTTGTACGACCGGTTTCATATGCACCGTGTGTACGAGGCTTAAGTGATAATGTTCGGTTGGAGCTATGCATTGACGTCATAACGCCCCACATGACCACGGAAGTGAGGGTGATTTTGTTCTCTGTTTGCCAGCAAATGCATTTTTGCCAACGCTTGTGATTCTTTTAACATTTGCAAGTACCTTTTTGGTTTTACCAATAAACAAGTTCATGCAATATCATGCTATTGGTGCTTTTTTCCATAAACATGCCCTTTGGTCTTGGCTGATCCAGACTTCCTGATGCGAGTTGGATATCTTTGAGAACCTTCTTGATCATCAGCGGGTTCCAGAGGCTTGGTTGCTTACTTTACCCTGCAGAGGTTTGCCTGTAAGTTCCATTTGACCTTTCTAGAAATAGAAGGTCCACACCATCCGGTACACACTACCTGAGAGTGCAGCGAACAGTCGGGACAGCAGAATGGCCTAGGGGGACTCCCCTATCTATCATAGGGGAATGGACCGGCGGTAGATCCCCGGCCTTAACTGGTAGTCTACATTTTCCACGCTGTGCCATGGACATCTGACATGGTCAGGATCCCTACATATAGTCTGATACAGACGTTCAAAGTATTCTCCTTTGGACCGAAGGCCACACCATAGCTGCCCCCTGCCAGCTCCTTCGCTATACCACCACGTCGCCAGTAGTAGTGCTGCAACAATCCTTTTCGACGACACATACAGCCATTGAGCCCACATCTGCAGACGTTGCCAGGATAGCTTTTTTTAAAAAATACCATTGTGCTCTCTTTCCATTGTAAATACCCCTGATGAAGGGCTTTGTTGGACCCGAAACGTATACGTTGGGGACCGAATTCCATCTTCAGACAACGGAACATCCAACTCTGAAATTTCTCATTGTAACACATGTGGATGCACAATTGGTGGATTGTATGGTTGTATTAGAAACTTCAATATTTCATGTGGTATATATGTACCTTCACCTATATACTTGTCCCTCATTTGAGCGACAAGCTTTTTTGTATTTCGTAGTGCTGTTGCCTTTTAAAGTCCCATCCAGGGGGTATTCTGGTTTTTGTATCACCATCCGGTAAGCATCCCCATTAATAGGGTGATTGGTGTCTCAGGATTTGCATGTTCTTCGGTGGTGAACTCCCCTGAAAGAATTTCCTGCTTGGAGCTCTTTGTGTACATCACGTTGACTCACTTTCTATACATTTTTTAGAACTGTATTTTTCTCTTTTCTTTTTTTTTTTTCACATATATTGTCATTTTATTGGTTGTGTTTTTTGTGCAAGTTCAAGGATACTCTTATTTGGTCATTTTGCCTTGATATGCTTACTATGTTTACATCACATGGTTTGTGGCTGCTGCCACTCATTGCCATTATTATTATTTGACTTTAGTGCTGTATACCACTTTGTACTGATTCACATTAGTGATCATGTTAAACAGGACAATTAGAGAGGGTAAATCTTCCTAATAGGTACACAGACAGTAAGGAAAACCTCTTTACTCTATCCAAAACTAAAAAACAAAACGTTTTTCATTCAGTTATATTTCACACTTTACACCAAGGGTAGGCAATACATTTTCCCAAGAGGCCACATGAGAAACTGGGACTGTTTTGGAGGGCTGAATCTAATGCTTCTAAGCATTCATTTTTGACCTAGGAAGGTCTGTGAGTACATAAATATATAAAACACCTTGTCTTTATAAAAGTACAAAGACAAGGTAAAAAAATAGGTCTCTTTCAGACCGGCGGTTGGGGGTAGTAAAAACAGGCAGCTGAGTAGCTGTTTTGTCACCTCTTGACTGCCCACCCAAACTGCAAAATAACAGCTGGGTGGGCTGTTCAAATGTCCCTGACACAATGCTTTGCTTTACAGCCACAGCATTTTTAACATGCATGTACTGTGGGCAGTCAGTTGGGAAGCCACAACCTGTCACAACCCAGTGCCCACAGTTAAGATGCCGGCGCTGGGTACCAAAGACCAGTGAAAAGTAAATGGCATGGGTGAGCACATCGCTGGATCCTGGGACAGGTGAGTGACCATTTATTAAAGGTCAGCAGCTATACTGTAGGTTTTGTAGCTGCTGTTTTGGAGCTCCTCTTTAAGGTGCAGAGTGTGTTGAGTGACTTGTCAAACTCACCTACTGAGTTCAATGGGGCAGCACTGCAACCACATGTGATGCATGTGATAGCGGTGTGGTAGTGTGACATTATATGGTTAAATCAGGCATTATATATATATATATATATATATATATATATATATATATATATAAAAACACCTCCTCACTGTCTGTCTAACGCCCTTTGAAAAGCACAATGACCAGAAGCATAACTAGAAGCTTCAGGGCCCCGGTGCAAGAAACCATGAAGGGTTCCCCTGACCCCCAGCTGGGGCCCTTGCCTCTGGACCCAAGGCCCTTTACTCCTGTAGCAGGACCCTTTATTGCGATCCTGTAGCACTGTCTTGGAACCGCCCCATGGTAGGAGAAGGCCAGGGCCCAGTTGCAAGGGTGACCTTTCCTACCCTGGCAGTTCTGCCACTGGTGCCAGTAGTTTTTATTTTTGTTATTTTATCTAGGAGCAACAGGACCTAGACCAGTCATAGTAGGTGGCTGGGTGTAATTAATACTTTGTTGACCCTCATGGGCTCCTCTGCACCTCCCCCCTCTTCTGGGACTTGTATTTCGGCCTTCTCTGGATTCCCTTCCCCCATGACAGGTCCTCTGCCCCGTCCCACTGACTGGATTATGGCTCAGGAACAGGAAGGCAGGGCTATCTCAGTGATGGGGATGGGGTTACCAATCGAATCCCTTCTACAAAAACAGGTCCTCTTTACCCCTCCCACTGACCAGTGAAAGGTTCAGGGACAGGAGGGTGGATCAGGCTCAGTGTCAGGAGGGCGCGGTTACCAGTCTCTAATCCCCTCCCTCCATGACAGTTCCTCTTTACCCCTCCCACTGATTGGTATAAGGCTCAGGGACAGGAGAGAGTGGGTTCAGTGACAGGGGGGCAGGGTTACCAGTCACTTAATCCCCTTCCCCCATGACAGGTCCTCTTTCCCCCTACCACTGATTGGTTATGGCTCAGGAACAAAGGGGCAAAGCAAGCTCAGGGACATGGCTCGAAGTTACAATTAACATACCAGTCTGGCTGTCTGCTCCTCTCCCTCACTATCATATAATCATATCTCACTCTCAACCTCCTGCCCCACCCCCTCCGATGCTCCCCTGCACCGTGCTTTGTACTATGGACTTCGGCACAGAGGAGCCGCATGGGCCTCCTGGAGCATGGTGCGGGGGTCACAATTTAGATCCCTGAGACCCCTATAGCTATGTCCCTGACTATGATTGGAATGAGAAAGCCTGAGATCGGTAAAGCTGGGATGCAGATGCTGGAATGAAGAACAGGTGCAGCATGCATGCACTAACACAGGAAAAGCTTGGCTGGGTAGCAGAGTGGCAGGCGAGCATCGGGACATCTCTTAGGTAGCGTTCTCCCACCAGACCTAATCCTTCCTGCTGTAACAAAGGGACAGATGTGCACCTGGGGGCAACATTTACCCAGGTCTGCTTTACACATATCCTAAAACCAAACTACCTAAGCAGGAGCATTTGGACTCATGTAGAAAGCCATTCTTGTCAAATGCAGCCCTTCCCATTCAAAATCAGCACTGATTATATGCTGCCGAAATCTTTCTCAGTAGGACATCCTGCATCAGGAGAAATCGAATGCAAAGTAATGCAAATGCAGCCTCTGAACTGCCATCTACACTACTTAATTGAATTCCATGGGAATCTGCTGACCTTCACTTGAAGTGCATTTTCAACACAAGAATTGCAATGCCCATCTGCAACTCTACAACGTACAGTACATGAGCACTTGAAGGGAATGAACAGAATGACGGAATCTCTCACAGATATGAAAGGAGAGGAGAGAGAGGGTGCTTCTGTGAGAGTCATCTTTCATTATAAAACAGCAAACTTCTAAATAGCATGGGCAGCAACAAGATGACATGGGTGGTGGAAGGAATGACACTTGCAGCAGCACTTCAGAGGAGGAGAAGAAACTCTAATAGGATCAGAAATAGAAACAGAAAGGAGCGTCTAAGTGCAGCATTTCACAGTGTTTATTTATTAACAAAGGTTAAAATCACTCACAAGATACAAGATAAATTAGGCATATCAGTTAGTATGGTAAATTCTTGCTCAGTCCTTTCGCCTTTAGGGGGAGAGCCGGCTAGCAGCTGTATATAAGGAGGGGAAGTGAAGTGGCAAGATGGCTGACCAGCTTCCGAGACCACACTGGAATGTACGGGAACGGAAGGGACCTCAAGGCAGGGGCGGTAGTGTGTTTCGGGGGCATTTGCAGTTTGCTCCTTCGTCAGACCAGCGCCCCTGTTTGTAAGTTTGGCTTATATACTGTACAGCCTGGGGGAGAAGAAAAGGGAGGGCAATTGGGTCTATGGGTTTGGATAGGCTATAGGGAACTCACAAAGCTGCTTACATGTATAGGATGTTAAAACAATAGAAGTTCATAAGCACTTATATAATAATAAAAGATGTATACAATGCATAAATAGAAGGAATTTAAATAAATGAGCAGTACTGACAAAGCATTTTAAAAAATATTAAGAAGTACATATAGTGGAAACACATTTGGACAACCAGTGCGATTACAGCAGCTGGATCTATAAAAAAGTCTATCGGTTATTTGTCATGACACCCCAGTTTTAAGGGCCAGAGTGGTTGCAACAGGACAGATACACAAACAACGCTGCCCACGGGTTTGTCTGCTGTTTGCAGTGGCACCGCATTTAAAGGTTCAGAGTACTTTGTAGCAACCAGAGATCAATGGCATAAAGGAATTAACCATGTATGGTCACATGAAAAAAAAAAAAAAGCACATACAGTGAGGGAAAAAAGTATTTGATCCCCTACTGATTTTGTACATTTGCCCACTGACAAGAAATTATCAGTCTATAATTTTAATGGTAGGTTTATTTTAACAGTGAGAGACAGAATAACAACAAACAAAAAATCCAGAAAAATGCATTTCAAAAAAGTTATAAATTGATTTGCATTTTAATGAGTGAAGTATTTGACCTCTTCGCAATACATGACTTAACTCATGGTAGGAAAACGCTTGTTGGCAATCACAGAGGTTAGACGTTTCTTGTAGTTGGCCACCAGGTTGCACACATCTCAGGAGGGATTTTGTCCCACTCCTTTTTGCAGATCTTCTCCAAGTCATTAAGGTTTCGAGGCTGACATTTGGTAACTTTAACCTTAAGCTCCCTGCACATGTTTTCTATGGGATTTCTATGCGATTAAGGTCTGGAGTCTGGCTAGGCCACTCCAGGACCTTAATGTGCTTCTTTTTGAGCCACCTGTTTTTTGCCTTGGCCGTGTTTTGGGTCATTGCCATGCTGGAATACCCATCCACGACCCATTTTCAATGCCCTAGCTGAGGAAAGGAGGTTCTCACCCAAGATTGGACGGTACATGGCCCTGTCCATCGTCCCTATGATGCAGTGAAGTTGTCCTGCCCTCTTAGCAGAAAAACACCCCCAAAGCATAATTTTTCCACCTCTTTGTTTGACAGTGGGGGTGGTGTTCTTGGGGTCATAGGCAGCATTCCTCCTCCTCCAAACACGGCAAGTTGAGTTGATGCCAAAGAGCTTCATTTTGGTCTCATCGGTGCTTTTTTAAACAGGGGGACATTGCAGGTGCTGCGGGATTGCAGTTCTTCGCGAGGTAGTGCGTTAACAATTGTTTTCTTGGGGACTATGGTCCCAGCTGCCTTGAGGTCATTGACAAGATTCTCCCGTGTAATTCTGGGCTGATTCCTCACCGTTCTCGTGATCATTGAAACTCCACAAGGTGAGATCTTGCATGGAGCCCCAGACCGAGGGAGAGTGACAGTTATTTTGTGTTTCTTCCATTCGTGAAAAAAAAAAATTGCACCAACTGTTGTCTCCCTCTCACCAAGCTGCTTGGCTATGGTCTTGTAGCCCATTCCAGCCTTATGTAGGTCTACAATCTTGTCCCTGACATCCATGGACAGCTCTTTGGCCATGGTGGAGAGATTACGATCTGATTGATTGCTTCTGTGGACAGATGCCTTTTATACAGGCAACAAGCTGAGATTAGGAGCACTCCCTTTAAGAGCGTGCTCCTAATTGCAGTTTGTTACCTGTAGAGAAGACACCTGGGAGCCAGAAATCTTACTGACTGATAGGGAATCAAACACTTATTTCACTCATAAAAGTACAAATCAATTTATAACTTTTTTGAAATGCATTTTTCTGGATTTTTTTGTTATTCTGTCTCTCACTGTTAAGATAAACCTACCATTAAAATTATAGACTGATCATTTCTTTGTCAGTGGGCAAAGGTACAAAATCAGCAGGGGATCAAATACTTTTTTCCCTCACTGTATTATATATCTTAGGAGATAAAGAGGATATTTAATGTATGGTATAAATACTTATTGTCAATATGATGTTCTAATCAGAGTTAGTCTAAGCAAAATGGGTTAGAATAGTGATCTTTCTTATGTCTCTAGTAGCGAGCAATTGTGTAAGAGTATAGTATGGAAATTGTATTTCACCGGATAATCTCAATTTGGTCTAGAAATGAAAGATATTCAGCTTTCAAAAGAGGGACATATACTTTTAAACAATCAATGGCTTTTTATACTTTATCACTACTTCGAGACTTACTGGTGTTGTGTCACAAATAGAGACCAAATATTCCCTTATAAATGAGACCTCCTGTTAGGGACAGATATCAGAGAGTATTAATATGGAAATATGATACAGTAAGCTATATCTAGCAAGTGATAATCTTATAGATGTAATAGGATTATAGTATGGTGTGGATCTCCAGCTCTTCATTCATACCTCCTAGAGACAACACATCCAAGGAATAAATCCAATATGTTTCCCTTTGGTGGAGACACTGAAATCTCTCTGCCTCAGGGAAATTGGTAGGGACAGACGCAATGACCCAGAGTTTGAGTGCAGTTGTGAATTGGTTGTGGTATTCGGCAAAATGCCTGGGGACGCTATGCTTGTCTTTGTCATCCTCAATAAACAGGTGATGTTCACCAAAAAATGTTTACGCAAGGTGCGTATTATTCTGCCTACATAATGAAGACTGCAGGGGCACGACAGGCAGTATACTACATATTCCAAGGAGCATGTATAAAACTTCTTAATCTTAATGAGGGAACTGCGCATGCTCCGAAACGCGTTACTGCCCCTGCCTGAGGCCGCTTCTGGTTCTTTTTTTTTCCAGCGTGGTCCCAGAAGCCAGTTGGCCATCTTGCCACCTGGCTTACCCTCTTTTGTTACAGCTAAAGGTGAAAGGACCAAGTAAGAATTTACCATACTGACTGACATGCCTAATTTATCTTGGATTTCGTAAGTGTTTTTAACCATTGTTTACAAATAATCACTGTCTAATGCTGCACTTAGCGCCTTTCTGTTTCTTTTTCTTACCAATTTTTGTGAATGCTTTAGGTTCTATTTAATCCGTACAGTCAGTCATACCATTTAAGAATGAACCAGGAAAGTGGAAATCGACATTGTTTTCTCCCATTCGGTCCACCGTTCTACCGGTTGACCGAAGACCCTGGTGCGACCTTTTTTTTTCTTGGTCTTCGCCGGAGTCCGTCCCCGTCATTGCGCAAAGCCTCGTACGCGTCAAGGGAGTAATTCTAATTCTTCAAAATATGTACGAGGAACCTTATACATCATATGACGGACAGCACGGGGACGTCAGAAGTAATACATCCGTCTTATTATGCGTGGAACGCATTTGTAAAAAACCACTTGTAGTGGACAAATAACTCCTACTGTTTCTGTTCGTAT
>BLSH010380177.1:706051-717768 GCA_018402905.1 Glandirana rugosa
AATGAGAAATCTAGATACCAACTACAGAATAGTAGAAATTTCAATCTCCTCGTTTAAGCCACCAGGTGTTACGAAATCTAAGAGGTATATCCAAAAGGTCTCACATTCACATAATTTGTGAAATCTCTCTGCCTGTGAGAGACCTTTCGGCATTTGCTCAAGAACCCAAACTTCTAAACCGGAGGTAGACCCATTATTACTGTGTTTGTCTTTACCATCTTCCACTAATCTCCGGTGTTCTCCAAACCTACTCCGTAGGGCTCTAATGGTCCTTCCTACATACAGAGCCCTACGAAGTAGGTTTGGAGAACACCGGAGATTAGTGGAAGAAGGTAAAAAGACAAACACAGTATTCCTCGCCATTTTGCTGAACATCATAATGGGTCTACCTTTTGTGTTGGAGTTGTTGCCTGTATTGAGTTGCTTTGTATGTTGTTGGGTCACAATAATCTGCTTTTTATCCACTTCAATACCAGGCACTTAACCCCCTTCCCGCCCAGACCAATTCTCATCTTTCAGCGCTGTCACATTTTGAAAGACAATTGCACGGTCATGCTACACTGTACCCAAACAAAATTTTTATCATTTTTTTGGTGGTATTTGATCACCTCTGGGGTTTTTATTTTTTGCGCTACAAATAAAAGAAGACTGAAAATTTTGAAAAAAAAAAAGTTTCTTTGTTTCAGTCACAAAGCTTTGCAAATTAGTACATTTTCTCCATCACTGATGAGGCTACACAGAAATTATAATTGCTGTGTTCTAGAAACCAGAAAAGGAGAGGTTTACTTACATCCCTATTACTGCATGCTAACAAAAAAAGAACTCCACTGGGACTTTAAAGTGAAACCAACTCAGTAAGAATTTTTACACAGACATAAAAGTTATAAATGTTATTGATTCATTAATATTAACCCAGACAATTGGTTCATGAAAGGACATGGACAAATAACCATACATAAAGAGGTAGGTGCATACACATGATCAATTAATGATAGAAAATATAGAAATATAAATGAACAAGAAATATAACCACTGTACTCTGCCTTGAACCAGCAGAGAGTACCAGCGCATTTTGAATTTATAACTTTTATGACTGTGTAAAAATTCTTACTGAGTTGGTTTCCCTTTAAAGTCCCAGTTATGTTCTGATGAGGCTACACTGATGGGCACTGATGAGGTAGTACTGATTGGCACTGATGAGGTGGCACTGATGATGAGGCACATATATGCAGCACTGACGGGCACTGATAGGTGGCACTGATAAGCGGCACTGATGGGCACTCATAGGCAGCAATGATGTGCACTCATAGGTGGCATTTTTCATTATGATGCATTCCCCCCTCTTTTTCTATGTGTTTTTTAGTGCATTTTGCAGTTTGCAGAAATTCACTACAGTCTATTTAACACGTACACGTATACCCGCTAATGCGCATACGCGATCGCTATCTGGCTATTTTACTCAAGGGAACATATTTGTTTGGATCCTACAAGTTTGTGATTTCTAACTACATGCATTACTTTTTAATAAATAGAATACGGTTGCAGTACTATACCATGTGGAGCTTTTTGTTTTATATATACTCCAGTATTGAAGTCCCTGCTCCTTTGGAAATTCCTGCTTGAACCAGAAATTCCTGCTTGAATTGCTGTGAATCTTCCGACATATGCTGTTTGGTTACCACCAGGAGAGGATATCTGTGCCTTCTTCTAGTGCAGTGTTTCTCAACCGGGGTCTCCAGGGGTTCCATGGTGATCTACCTGTCAATCGCAAGCCGTTGACAGGTAGATTGTATCCCCAATGCTTAACATTCATGTCTGCATGCAGAGTGGTCCAGTAAACAGAGTATCTCTGCTCTTCCCGGCTGCCCCCTCCCCCCCTTCTTGTCCATTCCAATTGCTTGTATGTGATAGGATGGACAAGAGAGGAGGGGCTGGCTGGGAACAGCGTGCAAGAGTCACCACAGCCGCTTCCCTGCTTGGTACACAGGGTACCCCTGCTCAAATGTTAGAATGTACCCTGTCCCCATGTAATTGTGTGGTCTGTTCCCTTGTAAATATGTGTCCTGCTCTCATGTAATCCTGTGCCCTGCTCCCATGTGTCCTGTGTCCTGCTCCCATGTGCTCTGCTCCCATGTATTCTGCTCTCATATATCCTGCTCTCATATATCCTGTGTTCTGCTCTCATGTGTCATGTGCCCTGCGTCCTGCTCTCATGTGTACTGTTCTCATGTCTCCTGCTCTCATGTGTCCTGCTCTCGTGTCATCTACTCTCGTGTCACCTGCTCTTGTGTCACCTGTGTCCTTCTCCCATGTCTCCTCCTCCAATGCCTCCTGTGTCCTGTCCTCATGTGCCCTGCCCTAATGTGCCCTGCTCCCATGTAATCAAGTACCCTGCTGCCATGTAAATATGTGCCCTGCTTGCCCCTGAACCTTGCCCTGCTGCTGCCACCCTGTACACGGCTATCAAGTTGAACCCAAAATTGAGCAGAAAAAAGCAAGTACAAGTTTCACATTAAATAGGTACGTTTTAATATTTATTCCATTATTTAATGCTATTTAAAGCGGAGGTCCGGGCTAAAAAAAAAAATTAAAAGTCAGCAGCTACACATACAGTAGCTGCTGACTTTTAATATTAGGACACTTACCTGTCCTGGAATCCAGCGATGTCGGCACCCGCCGCCGATCTTCGGATCGGGGGTCGGGTGCAGCCGCATCCATCGCGGGTAAGGGAACCCGGATGTGTAAGCAGTACAGCTTCACGCCGGGCACCTTACCGCGCATGCGCGAGCTCTGCCGCGCTCTGCTACTGGCCAGGCGGCCAGTAGCAGAGCGAGCAGGGAGGAGGGAGCCGGGCTTCTGAGGTCAGCGGCCGCGTCCGCTGGCCAGAGCTCCCGGAAGTGTGGAAAAGGACACCTGTCTAAAGACAGGTGTCCTCTTCCCCCTCCCCCCCGAAAGGTGCCAAATGTGACACCTGAGGGGGGGAGGAATCCAACCAGCGGAAGTTCCACTTTAGGGTGGAACTCCGCTTTAAGTAATTGTTGTTATATCTACAGCTCGAGAATCATACTGACGTTGTGTGACCTGTTGATATGAAAATAATTTCAGTTTATTGAGAAACACTGCTCTAGTGGATCATAGATCCAATTAAGCGCTGTTTGACCTCCATGAGCGGGGGGGGGGGGTCACTGGCTTTCTGGTAAGCCTCCATTTTTACCTTGGTATTGGGTGTCACACCGCTGGGGGTCTGAACTTCATTTTTCAGCATCTCTCTTCTATGAACTTTTACCAATGGACTTTAGTCTTATATGAATTTTTAATTATTGCTATCCATCTTTATGGAATATTTATTGTCACATGCATTTATGTTTTATACACATGTATCTATGATTAAATCATGTTTTTCACTTATTATGGTATTGGGTGCACTTCTAACACTTTATTGGAATATTTTTTATATATTGTGTGATTGCATTGATTGCACTTTAATTAATTTCAGCGCTGCACTTTAATTATCGACTGTTGTTATGTCTAGTATCTGGCTATAGTGTACAGCTGCTACTTGTTTAGTCTTCAGCGTGGATATATTTTTACCATTTTTTAGTCCATTTAAAATAATTTTCTATGGTACACGTTCACATCTATGCGTTTTTTAGCTGCTGTATTTTTTGGAAAGGGTCAGGGACTTTTTTTTACCACAGCAGATGGCATTTGCATGTAATAGACTTCAATGGACCTGCACCAAACACAAGTGTTTTTTGATGCGTCTTACATGCGCTTTGCGGCTTTTTTCCCCTCCATAACGAACTGTAAATAGCCGGTTGTTAAAGAGCAGGCGGCCGCTGTGTCCTTAACAACCGATCAGTCATCAGCTCTTAGCGGGCTTCCCCGCTGACAGCTAGATGTAAGAAAAAGAATTGCCGGCAATAAAAAAAATTGGGGAAAAGAACGATGTGCCCCCCCCCATGCATACCAATCCCTTATCCGAGCATACAGGAAAAGGAGGGGACAAGCGAGCGCGAGCCCCCCCCCACTCCCCCCACTCCTGAACCATACCAGGCCACATCCTGCATTCATGTTTTTTCTATTCCATTTTTCTTATATAGGTGTTGGTGTTTTTAGTGACTTCCGGGACCTGTGTTCTATAATATGGCGGTGCAGCTACTTCCAGGCTCTGGGTTGTACTTTGACTGTTTTTAACCCGAGCTCTAGTCATTAAGTTATTGGACCTTTCTCAAAATGGTGGTATTGCCATTTCCGGTCACGCGGCCTTCTACCAATATGGCAGTTTGTTTACTTCCGTTTCCAATTTTTCGATTTCCGCTGGCTATTTAAGTGGATCAACCACTGATGTCAGCTGGAGGGGTATCCCTTGATAACATGCACGAAATGTAATGGGATCCTACATGCTGACATCACACCACCACGTCCATGTGTTAGAAGCGTGTTCGGCCTGTTTTTATTCTGCTGCGTTTTTAATATTTTTGTACATCAGAGGTGCCCGCCTGTACCACAAACTATTTTGTGAAATCTGGGGTCACAAGCACAGGTTGTACACAAAGGGCTTGCTGCAACATTTGAAATGTCTTCTCTGTCTCCAGATTCCACTTGATCATGACCGATCCTCCTCCCTTCATCAGATCTCTTAGTTGGGCTGCCATGGTGACAAAACTGGGAATAAAAGCGCCTGTAGTATCCTGTGATCCCAAGAAAGGCACAAACTTGCTATTTATAGGTTAGGGCCACTTTTGAACTGCCTCAATTTTAATGATCTGAGGTTTGATCAGCCCCCGACCAATAATGTTGCCAAGGTATTTGGCCTCCTCCAAGCCTATGGGCACACTTTTTGGAGTTGGCTGTGAGTCCTCCTTTATTAAGAGAATCTATTACTGCTTGCACCCTGGGCAAATGGGATTCGCAATCTGGGCTGTGGATGTCTATGTCGTCCAAATAGGTGGCTGCGTATTGGTGATGTGGTCTTAAGGACTTATCCATCATCCTCTGGAATGAGGCAGGAGCACCATGCAAGCCAAAAGGCATCCGCTTATACTGGAAGGGGGTAGAAAACACAGTTTTCTCTTTCGCAGACTCAGTTATGGGTATCTGCCAATAACCTTTAGTCAGGTCTAACATAGTTATGTATCGGCACTACCTAACCTGTCAACAAGCTTGTCAACCCGAGGCATTGGGTATGCATTGAATTTGGACACGCTGTTCAACTTTCTGAAATCGATACAAAACCTTATCGTTGCATCTGGTTTTGGGACCCATACTATGGGACTGGACCAGTCACTGTGGGATTCCTCTATCATGCCCAGCTCTAACATGTTCTTTATTTCATTTTCAACTGCTTCGCGCCTAGCCTTGGGTATTCTAGAGGGCTTTACGTTCACGCAGACACCTGGTTCCGTAATAATGTCATGCTGTATAACTGTGGACAGTCTGTGCAGGTGAGAGAAAAAGTCTCTATTCTTACTCACAAATTCTTTAACATCCTTCTGTTGGGCCACTGACAAGCTTTCAGTTATAGGTACTTCCGGAGTCACAGGGGGTATGCCCTTTTTTGGGGTTGGCCTTGCCAGTAAAGTCTCTCTGTCCAAGGGTTCAAGAGATTAACATGATATATTTGCTCTGGTTTACTTTTCTCTGGCTGGTAAACTTTGTAGTTTACTTCGCCTACTCTTTTCATAATGTCAAAGGGACCTTGCCCCTTTGCTAGGAATTTACTCTTGACTGTGGGGACTAGTACCAGCACTCTATCACCAGGGCTGAAGACCCAGGTTTTGGCACCATGATTATAAACTCTTCCCTGAGCCTCCTTGGCTTACTCCACATGTTCCCGTACCAGCAGCATAACAGCAGCAAGTGAGATATGCTCGATGACGCTTCTATAAGGCATGGTCGCTCCCTCCCACATTTATTTGCATCCTTGATGCAAAGCTGCATTCCCTCCTACAGAACATCATCCACATTATAACTAGTGAGGTTGGAAAATTAGCCCAGGAACTAAGGGGGGAAATAGCACGGGTGGAAGAGAGGACTGATCATATTGAGAGCAAAGTGGATGAACTGATACAGTATGTTCAAGTTCTGGAGGAGGATAACCATGCTCTGAAACAACAAGTGAATTCCCTTCAAGCACAACAGGAGGATTTAGAAAACAGAGAGAGAAGACAGAACCTCCGAATCAGAGGGGTCCCAGAGACAGTAGGGGATGCACAGATAAGAGAATACCTGCTAGGCCTTTTTGTCACACTGGCCCCCACTATACCAGACATTGACTGGCGGATGGATCGGGCTCATAGGTCACTGGCCCCCAAGCCACCTGCGGGTGCCAGACCCCGAGACATAGTGGTAAAACTCCACTACTATGAGAGCAAAGAAACTCTCATGAACTCTACCCGCAATAAAACCACTATCACTTACAAAGGGGGAGAAACTGCAGATTTACAACGATCTCTCCCCAATTACACTAGCCAGGAGGTGCTCTCTCCGTCTCATCACACTCCACTTGCAACAACATTGGGTTATATACCCCTTTAAATTGATTGTGACCAAAGATGGGGTACAATACCACCTTTGAGACCTTGCCGAGAGGGAGGCTTTTCTGTCCAGACTGGGCTTACTCCCATTACTGGAAGAGGCCTTGATGGCAGCCATAGGCCGACCACCACCCCAAACAAGATGTGGACACCAGCAAGAACGAGGGCAAAAAGACATGTGTCTACACCTCAACCAACCCCAAGATCTCGGAAATACACCGACACTTGAAAACCTAGCCTACATGCCGGATGGCTGTAGGAGAAGAAACCCCCTTGGAAAGTTGTTTGCCCACATTTGTTAATATCCAAAGTAGGATATCTTAAATCCTCATACGGCTCAAATTTATTGATATGCTCATAGAGATACTTCACAGTATGGAACCTTTGAGAGGGATAGCGGTAGTTGGCCGCCCTCTTTTTGCCTTCCACATGCCACCCTACCTAATCCGCGGTTTTTACCGCAGATCCCTGGGACTGCCCAGGTGTAGCGTTCATCTAAGACTTACTAAGTTTATTTTCTGTTTTGGTTATGGTCCTTTAGGGACCGGGAGGCCTAACCTAGGCCCAGGCATTACCAGGGGTGGATTTATGCGGAGTCTAGATAGACTGATCCAAGATGTGGAAACCCCTTCCTGTTTTAATTATGCTCAGTTACTGTTAGAACAGAATTTAAATGTTATCAACCTGTATTTATTCACTGTTCATTTTATCTTTCACAAATGTCGTTATGAATTTACTCATGTAATGTTAAGGGGTTGAATTCTCTTTTTGTTTGCCTGTTCACCACACTTTCTTGAGATTGGACTACTTTGTGGTGTCTTGCCCTCTTGGTCAAATCATGGGGGACTCGGAAATTATAACAAACACGTGGTCAGACCATTCTTCTATTGTTGTAGACTTTAATATAACTAGCTCTATACCCCGTGGGGGTCACTGGCGTTTAAATGATAACCTCCTAAAGCGAATAGAAGTTAAAACGGTTATAGCACAATCACTTGATGAATATTTTAGGGTTAATGAGGGCTCGGTCTCACAGATTTCCACGCTATGGGAAGCCCATAAGGCCATTATTAGAGGCCAATTCATAGCGATTGTTTCAAAAATCAAGCATGATGCAACCTTACAAAAAAAATCCCTTCTCCAACAACTAGCACAGGCAGAAGAAAGGCTCGTGAAACACCCCTCTGTCGGTAACCTGAGGGAGGTGACGCGGTTGAGGGACATACTTAAATCCCTTGACACCAAGGACTTGTCTAAAAGTCTGAAGTGGATGAAACAGAAATTTTACCGATTTGCCAATAAACCATATAGAATTTTGGTAAATAGACTGGGGATGAGAGCTGGGGGAGGGGCCCTCCGAGTTTGTCTTCCAACCAGATGGGACTCCCACCTATTGCCCAAAGGGCATAGCATCAACCTTTGGAAAATTCTACAGCAAACTTTACAATTGTCTGTCCCCCAACCAGCACCCACCGTTCAATAAAACTAAACATACCCAAATTAGCCCTCTCAGATAGACAAACACTAAACGCGCCTTTAACATATGAGGAGCTGGAAAAGGTTGTCAAGGACCTCCCCACTCATAAGTCACCGGGTCCTGACGGTTTCACATACACATATAAACAACTCCTGCCACAGTTAGCCCCCACCCTTTTGAACCTTTACTCATCTTTAATGAAAGGGGAAATCTCACATCCGCACTTCCAACATGCCTACATCATAGTGATACCAAAGGAGGGGAAAAACCCAGCCTCCCCGGCCAACTACAGACCTATAGCCCTGCTCAACTCCTATAATTTTTTTACCAAAATACTGGCCAATCGTTTAGCGGCCCTCCTGCCAAAATGAATACACAAAGACCAAGTAGGCTTTGCCCATGCAAAACAAGCCGGGGACAACACCAGAAGGACTGTAGACCTTGTGGACATTATAAATAATAATCATACCCCAGCTCTTCTATTGAGCCTTGATGCCCAAAAGGCCTTTGATAGACTGGGCTGACCTTATATGCTAGAGACCCTACAACACATAGGCATAAAGGGCCCCTTCTTTAAAGCCATAACTGCTCTGTACTCACCACCTTCAGCCCAGGTGAAACTCCCATACTCAATGTCTGAGACCTTCTAAATGTATAATGGTTCAAGACAGGGGTGTCCCCTTCCCCCCTCTTCTTTTTGTGATATGTCTAGAGCCCCTAGCTGCTGCCATTAGATTACACCCGGATATCAAAGGAGTAGGGGTAGGTAAAAGAGAGTTTAAACTGTCATTACTTGCAGACACCATATTATTGACGTTGGCAAAACCCCACACCATGCTACCAGTTTTACACAATCTCTTGCGCTCCTTCAGTGACTTGTCAGGTTACAAAATGAACACCACAAAAACAAAAGGCCTTCCACTTCACATCCCTGGAGCCCAACTAGCCCAGCTTCAGGATAATTACAAATATCATTGGTGTACTCACGCCATCAAATACTTGGGGACCTACATTACCCCACAATACTCCCAACTGTACTCAGCCAACTTTCTCTTTGAGCCATTATTTAAAACTATTAGATCCCTTATCCACCAGTGGATGGCTCTGGACATTTCTCTGATGGGCAGAATAACTGTATTAAAAATGGCAACCCTACCAATAGCTATACCAAGGATCCATTTAAAGAAAATACAGAACCTTTGTTTTGTCTTCATATGGCGCAATAAAAGACCCAGAATAGGATGTTCGGCCCCTCTGGCCCCCGGGGGGGGGTCTGCGGGTGCAAGACGTAACCAAATATTATTTGGCGACGCATCTCAGACAGACCTTGCCCTGGACGGACATGCTCCCAAGGAGTAGATGGACCGAGATTGATTTGAGTTATGTTTACCTGCTCACCTCTCCTCCCTGTTCAACACCACGTCTGGGGCCCCCACATCCTTCCCCGCTGTTATTTTAATGAACTCCATAGCTTTTACTAGGAGGATTTGGCATGAATGTAACAAAGTTTGGGCTTTGGCTCCACCATGCTCCCATTTAACTAATGTACTATATAACCCGGCTATCCCAGATTGGTTATCCCTCACACAGATGTTGCCTTGGGTCCAACAGGGCATATTTCAGCTCCGCCAACTAATAAACCCAACCACTCGTAAACTATGGACTTTTGACCAGCTGAGGAACCAATACAACTCCCTAACACCTTGATCACTCTATACATACATACACTTCCTCCACTCCCTGAGACCATCCATGACACTGGACCAACCCACAGACTTTGAACGCATCGACATGCTGGGGTCAGGCCAGCCCCACCTAATATCCACATTATATAAACTTTTAAACTGCACCCCCTCAGAAGAGGTTAAACACGGATATATGGGAAAATGGGAAAAGGCCTTAAATAGACCCATTTTGCCAGTCATGTGTGGTTTATAGGGAGAACATCTATAAAATATTGAGGTTTTGGTACAAAACCCCAATGACCCTACATGCCATAAATAAGGGTATAACAGACATATGCTGGAGATGCCACTGTGATTGAGGATCCCTGTGCCACATCTTCTGGGAATGTCCCCAGATCTGTAAATACTGGGACATGGTCCGGGAAGTGATGGTTCAGGCCTTGGAGGTGGACCTACCTTTAGATCCATTACACTTCCTTCTAGGTTTTCCCATCAAAGGGATCTCTAAACCCTCAAAAGCCCTAGTTGGACACATGCTAACAGCGGCTAGACGTTTAATACCTAGGCAGTGAAAGTCTGAAATAGCCCCTACACGCTATCAATTTATATCCACCATAGTAGAAACCTATGAAATACCTAAATGCTTTGAATGAAGACACTTTGACGCAATTTATTAGGTGTTGGGACACATGGGACTGCTCTAAATATGGATTTAAACATATTCAAACCCCCGTAACAACCCCCCGTCTGGACCCACCCTAAAAGGTGGATATTAATATCTTCCAACGACTTGAACAGGCAGGCTGATTTTTTCTCCATTTGTTACCACATATGTCTTAACTTTGGTTTGTTTATTAACCATAAAGCCCCTTACTGGTGCAGGCCTTTACACCTAAACCCTTGGGAAAGGCATTGAGAGCCTTAGCATCCACCTTAAAAAAGCTGTTAAACAGAGACGGCTCGCTTAGCCGAAATGCAACATTCCCTTGGATACCGCCTCATATACTGCCTATAAGACTACTGTAAACATAGCAGAGCACCAGTGGGCACTGTTTTACCTATTGTTTTTCTTTGTTATAACTGGTTTCAACATGACTTCTGTTGTCTCATTATCAAAATGTACAACTTGTACATGCTATAATTTGACAATAAAAAAAAAAATTTAAATAAAAAAACATTCTTCTGCTATTTTTGAACCTGAAAACACCGGTTAACATCTCTACGGCGTTAATGCGGGTGAGTGTTAGCAAGCGTTTTTCCGGCTCAGTGTCAAAAACGCTCTAACGCTACAGCCTCGGAACGCAAGGGTCCTGCGTTTAAAGTACAGCTTAAGAACGCCAACGCCATCTACAGCTCAAAAATGTCAGAGTTTGTATGGGGCCATTGAATAACATGTAGAGCTGCAAAAGCCACTCACAAACACGGCGGTAAAAAACGTCTGTGTGTATGAAGCCTCACGGTGAATGAAACAAAAGTGATCAGGGATAAGGTGGATTAAATGAATTATAAATAGAGTTGAGCAAACACCTGGACCTTCGGGTTCTGCGGGTCCGAACGAACTTTGGGAAAAAGTCTGGGTTGCCCGAACGTTATCCCGGACCCCGAACCCCATTGAAGTCAATGGGGCCCGAACTTTTAGGCACAAAAATGTCTGTAACAAAGTCCTGGCAAGTGCTAGAGGGCTGCAAAAGGAAGTAAAATGGGGGTAAGAGTAGGGCAAGTGCCCTACAAAAAAATGGGGATAGGCAAAATAAATTAAAATCAAATAAAAAATAATGGGAAGCGGGGGGGTGGATGTGGAGTAGGAGCCTAGAGGTTCACTAGGCCGTGACCATGGCAGTGTAGGTGGAAGTGGCCGTGGTCGAGGAGGAGGTAGCCAACACTGTTTTTTTTTTGTTTGTTTAAAATTGGGGTAGCCCCCAAAATATTGAGGCCTATTCAAAAAAACAAGTATACGAATGGCTGTGTGAGTCCAGTCTAAATGTTTATTCTGCACAAGGTACAGACAAGTCTTGT
>BLSH010380238.1:34289-46265 GCA_018402905.1 Glandirana rugosa
ACGGGTCCCTTGTGTCAATTGGGAATCTCGCGGGGGATGTCAATCTTGCGGGTCCCTTGTATGAATTGGGAATCTCGCGGGGGACGTCCAATTGGGGAAGTGACGGTTACCGTAAATGTGTCATTAGTCACTTAAAAATATCGTGACTAGCGACATATTTACGGTTACCAGGGTTTTTTCACAGTTTTACCAGGCTGTACAGGCGACTTTATAGCGTCATGGCGATTTTTAGCGTCTAGCAGCGGTAGATTGGTTTGCGCAAAAGTGGTCGCGCTTACGGGTGATGAGAATTCATTTTTGGGGTTTTTATTTTTTTTTTATTTTTTACTAATAATGGCGACGATCTGCGATTTTTAGCGGTACTGCGATATTTCAGCGGACATGTCGGACCATTTTGACACTTTTTTGGGACCATTGGCATTTATACAGCGATCAGTGCTATAAAAATTCACTGATTACTGTGTAAATGCCATTGGCAGTGAAGGGGTTAACCTGCAGGGGGCGCTCTAAGGGTTAAGTATGTTCCCTGGGCGTTCTAACTGTAGGGGGCGCTCTAAGGGTTAACTGTGTTCCCTGGGCATTGTTCTAACTGTGGGGGGGCTGCCCTAGCTGGGGAAGGGAAGTGGTCACAGCCTCCATGTACAGGAAGGCTGTGATCACAGCCCTTCCCCCTTCACAGAGCGGAGGTCCATGTTTACTTACACGGACCTCCGCTCCTTCGCTCCGGGGGGGCCATCGCATTATCGGCAATCGAAGCCGCCGCACCCACTCCCGGGCCCTCCCCGGACACAGTGAGCGCGTGGGCGCGCCTCCGGCGGCGCGCGCGCTCACTAGGCGCGATCACGCGGCCGCCGTCATATGACGGCGATCCGCGTTACAGAGCCACTTTGCCGCCGTCAATTGCCGATTGACGGTCGGTAGGTGGTTAAAGAAAATGCCAGGTTTGAAGGAGGCAGTCACATTAAAAATAAAAGTTATAATAAATAACAAGGGACCACAAACACGTTCAATTCAAGGAATTCTCATATTTCATAGCTTATAATATTGGGGAAATGGTAAATAGAAGAAAAGAGATTGAAAATAATGCAAATTCTATTAATATCACTACAGAACAGCTGTCTTTTATGACATTAGTATCCTGTGTATCACTAGCAATGCATCTTCATTATTATCCCATTGAAAAAGATGCTGTGCGCCGCATTTCACTATTTTAATTGAATTGCCAATAGACAAACGAATATGCAATTGTGAAACAGAAACCTAGTTTTACACGAACGGACACTTCTGCCCGTTCCGGACTTGGCGCATGCGTGTTTTGTACCAACTGCTCTGTACACACGATACAACGGTCGTATGAGAGCTTGTTGGTACGACCAAGTTTTCTAGTCTGCTCATACAACTCCCATGTACGACCGTCGTATGTTCGACTGTTCAAATCGCGCGTACGAACGATCGATTTTGCCTACAACGGTCGTGAGTACGACCTGTTGTATGCGACCGCCGAACCGCGTGTACGAGGCTTTATTCTCAACCTCCCTCTTCCTCTTCCTCTCTCTGCAATGTCTTCCATTGTTGTTGTAGAAAAAAAGGTTCTCACCTGTGGTCTTTTCATAGTGCTTACATCCCGATTGAAGCGTTAACAATTAACCATGGAGGTGCTTGGCCAGGTGGCACCTGTAATTGGCCAATTAGCTCATGCAGTGTCATTTTGAATGTCAGATTGTTAGTTGTGTCTTATGCAGAGAACTGTGTTCAGTGCATTTAAAAAGTGCCATTTTGAAATGTAAAAAATGTGTGTAAAGCAGAAAAGGTGTTTAGACTTTTGGAGACTTGAAAAGAAGTTTTGCTCTCTGTGTGTCAGTTTAAATAATTGTGCTGTGCATGTCATTTTAGTGTGTTAGCAATTGGAAAAAACTGTAATTTACAACAAACAAAACGAATACACAACAAACAAAACTAAAACACAACAAACAAAACTAAGACACAACAAACAAAACTAAGACACAACAAACAAAACTAAGACACAACAAGAATCAAACCTAAAACACAAGAAACAAAACTAAAAAAACAAACAAAACTAAAACACAACAAACAAAACTAATACACAACAAACAAAACTAAGACACAACAAACAAAACTAAGACACAAGAAACAAAACTAAAATACAACAAACAAAACTAAGACACAACAAACAAAACTAAGACACAACAAACAAAACTAAAACACAACAAACAAAACTAAGACACAACAAACAAAACTAAAATACAACAAACAGAACTAAAACACAAGAAACAAAACTAAAATACAACAAACAGAACTAAAACACAAGAAACAAAACTAATACACAACAAGAATCAAACCTAAAACACAAGAAACGAAACTAAAACACAACAAACAAAACTAAAACACAACAAACAAGACTAAAACACAACAAACAAAACTAAAACACAACAAACAAAACTAAGACACAACAAACAAAACTAAGACACAACAAACAAACAACACTAAAATACAATCTCTGTCCCTCTCCTCATTCGAAGCTCCCTGTATTTGTCTATTTTCTCCAGTTTGGTTGAGAATTGCTGTGATCGGCCTCCTGGACCGGTATCGAGCTTCGAATACACAACAAACAAAACTAAGACACAACAAACAAAACTAAGACACAACAAACAAAACTAAGACACAACAAACAAACAAACCTAATACACAATAAGAAACAAAATTAAACACAACAAGAAACAAAACTAATACACAACAAACAAAACTAAAACACAACAAACAAAACTAAAACACAACAAACAAAACTAAAACACAACAAACAAAACTAACACACAACAAACAAAACTAAAACACAACAAACAAAACTAAAACACAACAAACAAAACTAAAACACAACAAACAAAACTAAGACACAACAAACAAAACTAAAATACAACAAACAAAACTAAAACACAACAAACAAAACTAAGACACAACAAAAAAAACTAAGACACAACAAACAAAACTAAGACACAACAAACAAAACTAAGACACAACAAACAAAACTAAGACACAACAAACAAACAAACCTAATACACAATAAGAAACAAAACTAAAACACAACAAGAAACAAAACTAATACACAACAAACAAAACTAAAACACAACAAACAAAACTAAAACACAACAAACAAAACGAAAACACAACAAACAAAACTAATACACAACAAACAAAACTAAAACACAACAAACAAAACTAAAACACAACAAACAAAACTAAAACACAACAAACAAAACTAAAACACAACAAACAAAACTAAGACACAACAAACAAAACTAAAATACAACAAACAAAACTAAGACACAACAAACAAAACTAAGACACAACAAACAAAACTAAAACACAACAAACAAAACTAAAACACAACAAACAAAACTAAAACACAACAAACAAAACTAAAACACAACAAACAAAACTAAAACACAACAAACAAAACTAAGACACAACAAACAAAACTAAGACACAACAAACAAACAAACCTAATACACAATAAGAAACAAAACTAAAACACAACAAGAAACAAAACTAAAACACAACAAACAAAACTAAAACACAACAAACAAAACTAATACATAACAAACAAAACTAATACACAACAAACAAACAAAACTAAAATACAATCTCTGTCCCTCTCCTCATTTGAAGCTCCCTGTATTTGTCTATTTTCTCCAGTTTGGTTGAGAATTGCTGTGATCGGCCTCCTGGACCGGTATCCAGCTTCCTTGACGACTTCTCTGCCTGGCCACCCTACTTTCTTTCTTCTAATATTCCAACCATCATTCTTGGCGACTTCAACATCCCTGCTAATCCTAACACTCCTCCTCCTTCTAACTTTCTGAGGCTAACCTCCTCTTTTGACCTAAAACAATGGACACTTCTACTCACTCTGATGGCAACTGCCTTGCCCTCCTATTCTCCTACCTATGCACTCCGTGCAACCTCTCCAACATTCCTTTTCCTCTCTCTGATCACCACCTTATTAGTTTAATTCTCTCCTTGTCTTCCTCCTCCTTGCCTTCCAGCTACCAAACAATTACCCGTATCTTCGCCATCTTTAACCCTTCTCTTCTTTTTTTTCTGCTACAGATTGTCTCTACGACAAAATCTCATCCTTGTCCTGCCCCAACCTGGCCACTTCTATCTACAACAGCTCACGGTCATCCACCCTAAATACCTTGGACCCCCTCACTACACACAGAATCAGGGCCCCGACCGCTACAACCCTAGCAGACAGACGATACCAGAAGCCTCTAAAAAAAGAGCCGTGCTCTTGAGCGTCTGTGGCGTAAGACAAAGTCGCAGTGTCAGAAATTGGTGTGACCAGAAACGTGTGGGCTGCACAGAAAATACCAAACACAGGCGTAACTGAAATAAGAGGATTTATTAGAAGATATGAGACAGTGAACTAAAACGCGCAACCAAAATGGCAATAGTGAAGCCAACCAAAAGCATAGAACTAGTGTAAAGGGGAAAGTCCTAACCGTAAACTTTAAGCCAGGCCAGGGTCATCCACGGGAGATCAGTCAGAGGGAACCCAGGAGCGGGACAAAGCAAGATTCAGGGTTCGGGATTCAGGGTTCGGGGTGCAGGTTTTCAAGATGCAGGTTTTCAAGATGCATACAGAAGCAATACCAAGGTGAGCTAACACAGCACTCCCAGGTTTAAATACGCTTCCTGCAAACAGTCTCAGGTGATGCTTGATTGCAGGAGATGATATCCGGTCCTGACTGCCGAGAGACACCTGCTGGTGGACACTGGAACTGCTCAGCCTCCGACTGCTAAGGGACACCTGCTGGTGGACATCGGAACTGCAGCCCCTAGGTCTTGGGGCTACAGTGCCACCAACTGGTGAAACCATTCCTAACACACAGCAATATTTCAGCCAATATAAATCTGCCCTCCAACATACCATTCCTGCCTCCACACTGCCTAACAGACCTACTTTATCACTCTTATCAACAACCTCTCACGGAACCCCCGTCAACTCTTTTCTACCTTTACCGCTCTACTTCGTCCTCCATTACCTCCACCCACCAACTTGCTCACTGCCCAGGAGGTTGCTAATCACTTTAAAAATAAGATTGATACAATTCGTCTCGAGATCTCCTCTCTACAGATTTCTCACCCCCCTCACACTCTTTGTCCTCCTACACAATCAATACTCTCGTTTAACCCAGCTACCATCTCTGGTTATCTCTCGCCTTGACTACTGCAACTCTCTCCTCATTTGATTACCTTTACATACATTATCCCCCCCTTCAGTCCATATTGAATGCTGCTGCAAGACTCATCCACTTTACCAACCACTCACTAAACTTCTCTAACGCGTACCTAGCCTCCTGCCCCCTGGACCCCGTTCCTTCTCAACTACTACAGTCACCCTCTGACTCTATCCTACGCTCTTTAACTCATCTTCAACCTCTCCCTCTCTACTGGCATCTTCCCCCAACCCTCTAAAACATAAACTAGTCACTCCCATACTAAAATAGGCCACACTGGACCCCACCAATCTGAACCGAAGACCCATCTCCTTGCTTCCTTTTGCCTCCAAAATCCTTGAAGGTTTAGTCTACAACCGACTGAGTGACCACCTCACTGGAAACAACCACCTTGATCCCCTTCAGTCTGGATTTTGTCCACAGCACTCTGCAGAAACTGCCCTCCTAAAACTCACAAACGACTTACTAACAGCAAAAAACATCGGTCATTATTCCATACACTTACTCTTGGACCTCTCTGCTGCCTTTGATACAGTTGATCACCCTCTTCCTCCTCAAAAAACTTAATTTGCTTGGTCTCCATGGCTGTGCTCTCCATTGGTTTGAATCTTGCCTATCTCACCGCACCTTCAGTGTCACTTACAACTCCACTTCTTCCTCTCCAACTCCTCTCAGGTTCTGTCCTTGGACCCCTACTATTCTCGATCTACACGTCCTCCCTGGGTCCGCTGATCACCTCCCATGGCATCTGTTATCATTTATATGCCAATGACACCCAAATCTATCTCTCTACCCCTCAGCTCCACCCATCAGTCTCCTCACAGATCACTGCCTTACTAACAGACATATCAGCCTGGATGTCACAGCACTTCCTCAAACTGAATCTAAAACTGAGCTCATGATATTTCCTCCCCCACGTGCCCCTTCCCCTTCCCCTCTGTTAAGATCAATGGCACAACTATTAGTGCGCCCCCACATGCCAGGGTGCTAGGGGTAACCCTAGACTCTGAACTGTCCTTTCAGGACCGCATCCAATCCCTGTCCAAATCATGCCGCCTCAACCCCCTGCAACATCGCTAGAATACGCCCCTTTCTAACCAATGACCCCACCAAGCTTCTAATTCACTCTCTGGTTTTCTCTCGCCTCGACTACTGCAACTCTCTCCTCATTGGATTACCTTTGCATACATTATCCCCCCTTCAGTCAATAATGAATGCTGCAAGACTTATCTACCTTACCAACCGCTCAGTGTCCTCTGCCCCTCTCTGCCAATCTCTTCCCTGGCTTCCACTCACCCAACAAATAAAATTCAAAGTACTAACAATAAATTCCAAAGCCATCCACAACTCTGCCCCCAGCTACATCTCTAACCTGGTCTCAAAATACCAACCAAGCCGCCCTCTTCAGTCCTCCCAAGACCTCCTGCTCTCTAGCTCCCTTGTCACCTCCTCCCAGGATTTCTCCAGAGCTTCTCCCATCCTTTGGAACTCCCTACTCCAATCTGTCCGACTGTCTCCTATTCTATCCATCTATCCATCCCTGAAAACCTTTCTCTTTAAAGAAGCCTATCCTGCTTCTACCTAATACTCTCTTACTTTCTACATCAGCTCATCCCCCACAGCTATTACCTTTTGTATCACTTGACCCTCCCTCTTAGAGTGTAAGCAGTACTGTCTGCGGCCTTATTGTAAAGCGCTGCGCAAACTGTTGGCGCTATATAAATCCTGTATAATAATAATACAACAACAAACAAAATTAAAATACAACAAACAACACAAAGACACGAAAATACAAACATCAAGCAAAAATAAAGCACAACAAGAATCAAAACTAAAACACAACAAACAAAACTAAAACACGACGACAAACAAAACTCAAACACAGCAACAAACAAAACTAAAACACAACGACAAACAAAACTAAAACACGACGAGAAACAAAACTAAAACACGACGATAAACAAAACTAAAACACAACGACAAACAAAACTAAAACACAACAACAAACAAAACTAAAACACAACAACAAACAAGACTAAAACACAACAAACAAAACTCAAACACAACAACAAACAAAACTAAAACACAACAAACAAAACTCAAACACAACAACAAACAAAACTAAAACACAACAAACAAAACTCAAACACAACAACAAACAAAACTAAAACACAACAAACAAGACTAAAACACGACGACAAACAAAACTAAAACACAACAAACAAAACTAAAACACAACAAACAAACAAAACTAAAACACAACAAACAAAACTAAAACACAACAAACAAAACTAAAACACAACAACAAACATAACTAAAACACAACGACAAACAAAACTAAAACACAACAAACAAAACTATAACACAACAAACAAAACTAAAACACGACGACAAACAAAACTAAAACACAACGACAAACAAAACTAAAACACAACGACAAACAAAACTAAAACACAACAACAAACAAAACTAAAACACAACAAACAAAACTAAAACACAACAACAAACAAAACTAAAACGCAACAACAAACAAAACTATAACACAACAAACAAAACTAAAACACAACAAACAAAACTAAAACTCAACAACAAACAAAACTAAAACACAACAAACAAAACTAAAACACAACAACAAACAAAACTAAAACGCAACAACAAACAAAACTATAACACAACAAACAAAACTAAAACACAACAACAAACAAAACTAAAACACAACGACAAACAAAACTAAAACACAACAAACAAAACTAAAACACAACAAACAAAACTAAAACACAACAACAACAACAAACAAAACTAAAACACAACAAACAAAACTAAAACACAACAAACAAAACTAAAACTCAACAACAAACAAAACTAAAACACAACAAACAAAACTAAAACACAACAAACAAAACTAAAACACAACAACAAGCAAAACTAAAACACAACAAGCAAAACTAAAACACAACAAACAAAACTAAAACTCAACAACAAACAAAACTAAAACACAACAAACAAAACTAAAACAAAACAAACAAAACTAAAATTCAACAACAAACAAAACTAAAACACAACAAACAAAACTAAAACACAACAAACAAAACTAAAACACAACAACAAACAAAACTAAAACTCAACAACAAACAAAACTAAAACACAACGACAAACAAAACTAAAACACAACAACAAACAAAACTAAAACACAACAAACAAAACTCAAACACAACGACAAACAAAACTAAAACACAACAAACAAAACTAAAACACAACAAACAAAACTAAAACACAACAAAAAAAACTAAAATTCAACAAGAAACAAAATTAAAAGACAACAAACAAAACTAAAACATAACAAACAAAACTAAAATACAACAACAAATAAAACTAAAAATTAACAACAAATAAAACTTAAAATTAAAAAAAAAAAAAAAAAAATAAAACACAACGACAAACAAAACTAAAACACAACAACAAACAAAACTTAAACACAACAAACAAAACTCAAACACAACGACAAACAAAACTAAAACACAACAACCAACAAAACTAAAACACAACAAACAAAACTAAAACACAACAACAAACAAAACTAAAACACAACAAACAAAACTCAAACAGAACAACAAACAAAACTCAAACACAACGACAAACAAAACTAAAACACAACAACAAACAAAACTAAAACACAACAAACAAAACTCAAACACAACGACAAACAAAACTAAAACACAACAACAAACAAAACTAAAACACAACAAACAAAACTAAAACACAACAAACAAAACTAAAACTCAACAACAAACAAAACTAAAACACAACAAACAAAACTCAAACAGAACAACAAACAAAACTCAAACACAATGACAAACAAAACTAAAACACAACAACAAACAAAACTAAAACACAACAAACAAAACTCAAACAGAACAACAAACAAAACTCAAACACAACGACAAACAAAACTAAAACACAACAACAAACAAAACTAAAACACAACAAACAAAACTAAAACACAACAACAAACAAAACTAAAACACAACAACAAACAAAACTAAAACACAACAAACAAAACTAAAACACAACAACAAACAAAACTAAAACACAACAAACAAAACTCAAACAGAACAACAAACAAAACTCAAACCCAACGACAAACAAAACTAAAACACAACAACAAACAAAACTAAAACACAACAAACAAAACTAAAACACAACAACAGGGGGCGTGACCTGCGTATGGAGCTGTGAGGACGCACCTGAGGGGAGCTCCGTGGCCATCCACACTTATTTACTCCATTAACACCAATATTTTAGCAAAACTCGACCCGACAAGCATGGGTAAGAGAACGGGAAAGTCCCTACCTCCGAAAGGGACCCCCTCTAGCTCAATCAAGAGATTCCTAGCTGCCGAAACCGGACGATTCACTCGCGGGAGACGGACTAGGCCGCTCGCCACATGGAGGTAGCCCCGCCTCTCGTCTTTTGCCAGCAAATAGGCATGCATCGCCTGCCTCCTCCGGAGGATCGGACGGAGAAGAATCCTCTCAGCGCCAACTCGACGTCGCGTCCCTGGTGAGCGGGCTCCCAACCAAGTCAGAGCTAGCTTCTATGCTACACGGCCTGGAAAAAGCTATCAAGAAGGAGGTTTCAGCGGTACGGTCAGATCTTTCACAGGTACTAGTACGCGTGGAAGAATCCGAACAACGCCTTGACCGCCACGCCGCGGCCATCAGATCTCTACAGGCCATGACGCGCAGCCTGATTCTAGCCCAGAGAATGGCATTATACCGGATCGAGGACCAAGAAAACCGGAATCGCCGGAACAATATAAGGATCAGAGGCCTTCCGGAGGCTACCTGTCACGATCCTGGTGGTGGAGTCTGTCTTAGCAGGGAACAACCACTCTTACACACCCGATTCTGGGACCCCTGGTAGTGTAGACAGGAAGTCCCAGAGTGCGGGATGGCACGAGGGCTGGATGGTCACTGGTGGTGATGTTAGAGTCCAGAAGGTCGTGCAGACAGAAGAGTGGTCGTGCAGGCTGGGTCGGCAACTGGCGGATCAGAGAGGCACAGAAGGGGCAGGCAGAAGAATAGTCAAAGTCCAAGCAGAGTTCGTTCACAGGCTGGCAGCAAGGTACAGAAGGGTCGGACAAGCGGATGGTCGTGGATGGCCGGGGTCGGTGCAAGCAGATAGGTAGCAGGTCAGAGCAAGCCGGGTCGGTACACAGGAACAACACAGGAAGCAGGTTTCAGGTAGGAGAGCTGAAGCTCACAGGTACTCAGACGCTGTAGAACGGACAGCACCTGCTGACAGGTGCAGGGAGCTTAAATAGAGCTATTTGGTGAACGGCAAAACTCGGCAAAAAAGTCCAGAACATGGCCTGACTTCACCAGGCAAATCTTTTCTTTCCTAACACTACCAAGGACGAGGACCTTCTGCCCTCCATAAGAGGTGTGTTTAACAAGCTATCATCCGAGACTCCGAGAGATATCATCTGCCGGGTCCACTACTTCGAAGAGAAAGAACGCATCATGAAGAAGGCCAGAGAGACAGCCTCTCTCGATTTTGATGGCGCTACCCTTTCCTTCTTTCCAGACCTAGCGCGCGAAACACTTGATCGGCGCAGGGCGCTCAAACCCCTCACGGAGAAGCTGAGAAACAACGGCATCAATTACAGGTGGGGTTTCCCGGCTTGTCTCATAGCTAACCGTGATGGAAAGACGGCTGCCCTTCGCTTCCCGGAGGACCTAGAAAGATGTTGCCTGGATGTCAACATCACCCCCCCGGATCTCCCTGGCTGGAATGAAGATATCCCGGTTCTCCCGGTACAACAAGAAGAACAGTGGCAGAAAGTCTCCCATGGTCGTCGCTCCAACACCTCGGGCCTCCCTGTGTGAGACACAACGCCCCGGAGTTCGGATAAGTATGCTGTTTCAACTATGCTTATATGACTCACCACCCCTTCCAAACTGCTGTTTTTTCAAGTTTGGTTTTCTTTTCCCTTTTTATCTTGTGTTTTGATGCCGGTGGGCACCAACCAACATGATAACCCCCTGGCCCGGGGTTGACACCCTACTAACTGAGCTCGGATCCATGGCCGTTTTCCTCTATGGAACTGACCCGCACTAGTTGGCCACAATGGTCTGTTTAGAAACATAGAAACATAGAAAAGTGACGGCAGAAAAAGACTGAGTAGTCCATCGAGTCTGCCCCTTTTTATTTATTTTTTTCTTTTTTATTTTATTTTATTTTATTTATTTTTTTTATTTTTTTTTTTACATTAACCTTGTTGTCTGACTATGGATTTATGTTTATCCCAAGCATGTTTGAAGCCATTTACTGTTGACTGTCTCACAACCTCTGTTGGTAGCTTATTCCAATCATCAACCACCCTTTCAGTAAAATAATACTTTCTAAGATTAGTTTTGAATTTCCCCCCAGTTAGTTTGAGGTCCCCGTGTTCTTGATTTTGGTTTTATATTGAAAAGACTGCCCTCCTGAACCTTATTCACCCCCTTGAGGTATTTAAAGGTTTCAATCATGTCTCCCCTCTCCCTTCTTTCCTCCAGACTGTACATATTAAGATCCTGAAGTCGCTCTTGATATGTTTTATCCCCCAGACCTTTCACCATTTTTGTTACCCGTCTCTGAACTCGTTCTATTTTATCAATATCTTTTTGTAAGTGAGGTCTCCAGAACTGGACACAGTATTCTAAGTGAGGTCTCA
>BLSH010380268.1:13417-26710 GCA_018402905.1 Glandirana rugosa
GTGGTAGACTTGGTTTATACAAATAGAACCAGAGTGGTCTGGTGTCCTGTACCAAGGTCATTAGGTACACATACACATGGATTACTGGAACCATGTCCTGTGGTCTGGTGAGACCAAGATAAACATATTTGGTTCAGATGGTGTCAAGCGTGTGTGATGGCAGCTAGGTGAGGAGTACAAAGACAAGTGTGTCTTGCCTACAGTCAAGCATGGTGGTGGGAGTGTCATGGTCAGGGGCTGCATGAGTGCTGCAGGCACTGGGGAGCTACAGTTCAATGAGGGAACCATGAATGCCAACATGTACTGTGACATACTGAAACAGAGTATGATGACCTCCCTTTGGAGACTGGGCCACAGGGCAGTACTCCAACATGATAATGACCCCAAACACACCTCCAAAATGACTACTGCCTTGCTAAAGAAGCTGAGGGTAAAGGTGATTGACTGGCCAAGCATGTCTCCAGACCTAAACCCTATTGAGCATCTGTGGGGCATCCTCAAGGGGTGGAGGAGCGCAAGGTCTCTAAAATCCACCTGCTTCGTGATGTCGTCATGGAGGAGTGGAAGAAGACTCCAGTGGCAACCTGTGAAGCTCTAGTGAACTCTATGCCCAAGAGGGTTAGCCACTTGAAAACTGGGCACTTAAGCCCCCTTCCTAACTGGACCAATTTTCAGCTTTCAGTGCTCTCACAATTTGAATGGCAATTACTTAGTCACACTACGCTGTACCAATATGAAATTTCTGTCCTTTTTTTTCACACAAATAGAGCTTTCTTTTGGTGGTATTAAATCACTGCTGTTTTTTTTTTAGTTTTTTGTGCTATAAATGAAAAAAGAGCAAACAATTTTGTAAAAAAAATGCATTTTCTTTGTTTCTGTTATAAAATTTAGCAAATTAGTAATTTTTCTTCATAAATTTTGGTCAAAATTTATACTGCTACATATCTTTGGTAAAAATAACCCAAATCAGTGTATATTATTTGGCCTTTGTGAAAGTTATAGAGTCTACAATCTATGGTGCAAATCACTGGAAATTGATTACACCTGATGTACTGACGGCCTGTCTCATTTCTTCAGACCCTGACATGCCAGGAAAGTACAAATACACGTTTTTAAAAAGTAGACATTCCAAAGTATTTAGTAAGAGACATGGTGAATTTTTTGAAGCTGTAATGTTTTCCCACAATTCTTTGCAAAATGACAATTTTTTTATTCACAAAATTGTCATAGTAACAGGTTATTTCTCACACCCAGCACAAAGTTGTCCATTTATAAGATATTTCTAACACATAGCATGTACATAGCAAACATTACACCCCAAAATAACTTCTGCTACTCCTCCTGGACACCACATGTGTGAGACTTCTACACAGCCTGGCCACATACAGAGGCCCAACATGCAGGGAGCACCATCAGGCATTTTAGGGGCATACATTTCAAATCTTATTTGACTACCTATTACACTATTGTGAGGCACTGTAGTGGCACATATGGGCAGTGTAGTGGCACTGATTGGCAGTGTAGTGGCATGGATGGGCAGTGTAGCGACAGGGCAGTGTCTACATATGATCGCTCAGTCATTTGATGGAGCGATCACATGGTAAAGGGCCACTGCAAGTGGCTGTTTACTGCGATCCGGACCCGGCGGTCACAGATACTCCATGGTGCACGCCTCAGGGGGTTCATGGGAGCAGAATCCTGGGAAGACATTATTGTATGCCCTCCCAGAATTTTTAGTCCACCTTGCGGCCATGTTTTTACATGACAAGCGGTTAAAGCAGTGCTGGAAAATAATGGTGGACACACAAAACAATGACACTTTGGGCCCAGTTTGGACATTTTCACTTAGGGGTGTACTCACTTTTGTTGCCAGTGGTTTAGACATTAATGGCTGTGTGTTGAGTTCTTTTGAGGGGACAGCATATGTACACTGTTATATAAGCCGTACACTCACTAATTTACATTGTAGCAAAGAGTCATTTCTTCAGGGTTGTCACATGAAAAGATATAATAAAATAGTTACAAAAATGTGAGGGATGTACTCACTTTTGTGAGATACTGTATATAATAAAGAGAAGGAAATATTCTTATTCAGTTCTAAAGAACAGGTAATCCTCAATTGCTTGAAATTTAAAACACCAAAATGTGCTCCCTCCACCAGGTGAAGTGAAGGCTCTCCTCAAAGGTTGACCCCACCAGGTCTAATCATGCATAAATGAAGGGAAACTTCCGCCACATCCAAAGGTTTGTCTCTTTTAAGGCTATTAGAGGAGTATCCAATGACTCACTGATCCCATGCAATGAAAGAAACAGCTCCAATAGTGCATTATGGATATAATATATAGAGACCATTGGCTTCCAGCCGTCCACTCCATCCATTGGTATGGTCCTATCTGATGAAAAGATAGGACCATACCAATGGATGGCAAAGGTATTAGCATGGGTATATTTTTTTCTTTAGGTCTATAGATTTCCCGGCTTGCAACAGTTTTTTCAAGGTACGATAGGCTCTCAAAGGGTATAAGAGATGTAATTTTGTCTCTGATGATAGAAGGCCCATTTCTATTTTTCTTTTGGGCAAACTGTGTACTGTGACAGGTGAGGTTAGTTTTTTCTGAATAGAAGGTTTTTCTTTTTCAAACAGCATTTGTGTTGGCCTTTTTTGGAGTGCTGTGGATATCAGAGCTAATACCTAGGAATAAACAAGGTTCCTCAGCTCGTGTTGCAGCATAATCATGTGGTAGTTTCGGATGTTGCGGTTAGTATTTTTATAACCAAATCCAAAATGGACCAGCTAGGCAGGGGTAGGTGGATTGCCCTCCCTTCTTTTGGTACAAAGGTTATTCATCCAGTTGAGGTTATCCACAAATTCTTGGATTTTAAACCTAATTTGGAAGAGAATTTTCTTATACACAAAGATGGCTCCCCTCTGACCCTATTCCAGTTCAATGCAGTGCTTAAAAAATGTTTTGCACATATTGGTTTAGCAGGTTTTCATTTCATGGCCCATTAATTTCGCATTGGGGTGGCAACGGAAGCCGCTAGGCTGGGCCTGGGTGAGGCTTTTATAAAACAATTGGGTAGGTGGGATTCAAGAAAGTATGGTACATATGTGCGTCATAACCTTTGTCTTTAATTCCTACGTACGCAGCATTACATATGGATTGTCGGCCACTCATTTGTGCTTTGGGCCTCAAAACGTGCGTTGTTACACCTCCAATTTGTCACTGGATTTGTCTGAATTTTTGGTGCTATGGAAAGGGGTTAAAGGTTTAAAATGGACTAATCTGAACTGTCATCTCATTAACTTGTTAAATTCTTGGCCTACCCCGTCGGTCCTCATTATACATTTGGGGGCAACAATGTGGGCCATATAAAAACCTTGGATTTGGTGCATAGGATCAAAGCTGATTTATATCATTTTAGTATGATTTCCCCAATGACAACCATAGTATATTCAGAGATTATTCCCCACCTAGCTTGGTTCGCTTTGCCAGAGATGTATAAACTCGATAAGATAAGGAAGAAGGTTAATAGATGTGTACAATAATTCATGCTGATGATTGATGGTTTCTCTTTTCAGCATATAGACTTGGAGGGAGGTTTTTTGGGCCTGTATAGAGGTGATTTTGTTCATCTCTCCAACACTGGCAATTAAATATTTAACTGGGACCTTCAGTCCTGCATTGAGAGAGCAGCGGGCATGGGGTAGGCCAAACTTATAAGTCCAGCATGTGGGGACTGGTTTATGTTTAAATATATTTTGCTTGAGTTTTGATGACTAAGCAATGAGATATTAATATGTTGAGTCATTCCATTATTGATGATATTCGATATACAATAGTTTATTTATATTGTTTCAAACCAAAGTAAAATGCAGCAGCTATTTATGGCCAAACTTAAGGTCTGGTGTTCATTATTTCAAGTGGTTGTGTTTGGGGAATCTAGGTTTGGTTTGGGGGTACAGTGCAGCCTGTATTTCCCATGAATTTGAACAGTTTTTATTGCAATTTAGGAAAACATATCAACTGAGCACATTAGAAATGCTGGCTAGTATCTGAAGGGCCAGTAGTGTGGAGCATATTTAAAACATAATCACAAGGAAAAAAATGTTACCCCTCTCACAAAAATCCTTGTGTAAACCATACTCTACCTAACAGCAGTCCCATGAGAATCTTTCATGTTACTATTTTTTTTTAACGTTTAAAATCTTTAGATATTAAATTCTTTCTGAGCTCTCAATCACTGCACCATTTTATTGATTGGACATTAAATTGTATTTCATTTATTCACAGGGAGATTTCTAACTTGCTTGAAAATCTGAGTGGGTGCCTATCCCTTAATCTTTAGCAAGAGAAAAAGACATTGATGCACTTGTACTGCTGTCACACATCAGTCAGCAGTTAGTACTCTAGCTACAAAATAGTGGGCAGACAGATGTTTCTTTAACAATTGTTCTAGGGAACGTATTTACCTATCTATGGTTATCCAAAGTAATTGTTTTTTAGTAAGAGAATATTTTTCTTTTAACACATGTGACACTTTTTTTGCTTCAATAAATCTATATTGAGTTATCAAGATTAACAAAATACACATTAGGTATTACATAAAATAAAGTGTAACCATCTACAGAATAGGAACAACAGAAAGTGCAAGCACAGCCTTGGCAATATCACAGTAGTTCAACTGTTTAGAGCTTAGATAACCAGAAAACCTGAGAAATATAAAATGCAGATACTAAGTTGGTGGGTTGAGAACCTTAGAAAGTCATCTGTTAGGCCATTAACTCCATAGATGGGAAAATTTGTTAAAGTTAAGATTATTGATCGCTAGTAGATGGTCAAACGTGTTATTAAAGTTTACCATATTCACAACTTCGGATATGTTCGGGAACAGATTCAATTTCCAATTTCTAAGAATGGTAAGATGGGCTGCATCTAGCATATGAGTTATTAAGGGTCTGTGGGTATCTGGATACTGGTCAATTCCAATATTCAGCAGGGCTAAGGCAGCCTGAGGTTATATACCTGTGCAAGGGGCAAGGAGATGAAATACCTGGAACCAGAAGCTAGTGAGACTGGGGCAGAGCCATAGAGTATATAAGAGGTTACCCACTTTGTCGCACTCTCGCCAACATAAGGGGGAGGTACTGGGGGAGAATTGTGTTAACTGGTATGGTGTGTAGTGCCACCTATTGGTGATCTTAATTGTCACTTCCTGGTGACTGGTGCAGTCAGAAGTTTTAGTTATTAAGCTAAGAGTGGTATGCCATTGGGAGGGGGAGAATGTTGTGCCCAAATATTTTTCCTATTTTAGTATGGAGGTGGTTTTAGAAAAGGTGCGTTTGTCCTGTGGAGTATTGTAAAAGAGGGAAATCCCTTTCTTTTTCTGTGTGGGTTGATTAAGGCAATCCCATAAGGCAGATGGTAGGGATAATGAAAGAATGGGGTGCTTAGGTAAGAAATGTAGGAGTCTCATACCAATGAAGTGAGGACACTTAGGGATACAGAACCTCTTGACTAAATCATCTAAAGAGAGATGAACTGGTCCTTTAAGAAGAACGCTAGCTTCCCGGATACCAAGGGCCAGGAGGGGCTTGACCATAACCAATGGAATTAAGGCTTCAAAAATTTGCAGGGGGAAGGTGACATGGATCTAGGACCTGGGGCCCAATGGGGTAGAGATGAGGTGTCTCTAAGCTAATAGAGGTGCATGTATGGGTGCAGAGAAGGATTTAAGGTCCCATATTTTCCAAGTATCACTAAGAAGGAATAATCTGAGGTTAGAGGTGGGAGCAATGTTACGCTTAATGTCCACCTGAAGGGGGGTTGCTGTCAGAAGTAACCTGTGGTTGAGTTGGTCTAGACGAATGGCCCAGTAGTAGTCCTTGAAATCAGTAAAGCCCACTCCTCCAAGAGATTTGTGTTTAGTTAAGCATTAGTGTCATTTTTTAGGTATGGGGAGTCCAATAGCAGGAGTACTCACCTTGGATAAGGATATTCAGAAGGTGAATACAGCACAGTTTCCAAAAACCTGTCACAAAAAGGGAAAGTCCAATAACCAAAGTCAATAAACGTAGCAAAGGTCAGGTAGCAATATCACACGGCAAGCAGCAGGTACAAATTGTGGACAGCTCTAAAACAACTGAGCACTCTGTCTTTTAAACCTTTCAGTTTTATAGTGGTTAAACAGGAAATTACCTCAGGAGGGTGTGGTGGAAGTGGTGCAATTTGCTGTCTATAACAGGAAGCACTTTAGTGCTGCCATTTTGATATGAGGATGCCATCAGACATGTGCTAGAGGCCTCACCATACTCACACAGGGGTGCTACAGGACACAGGCCACTAACAAGAGTGCCAAGGGCTGACAGGCTGCGAGTGTGAGGGCCCCTGCGGTTGATAAAGGTAGGTTTCAGTTTGTGACAGTGCCCCCACAAGGCATGCAAAAGGACAGGACGGCCAGGGTGACGTCTATGGAAAGAGTGCACAGATGCAGGAGCATACACATCAAAGGCAGGAACCCAGGAATGATCTTCAACACTGTAGCCTTTCCAATAAATCAAATATTCCAGATGACCATGGCGTAATTTAGTATCTAAGATGTCCTCAACCTCATATTCTTCTTCTCCATTTACAATAATAGGATCAGCAGTAGATAGGGAGCGAGAGGGACAAGGATCTGGTGCAGCAAGCAGGGCCATCTTTAATATTGATTGGACCCTGGGCAAACATTTTCTTGCTCCCCCCACACCCCCCAATTTTGCTCTCCATACAGTAAATAGCTACTAAAATCAAAATCAGTTTACTGAATCAGATCAGGCAGCGATTGCAATTGGTTGCCAGAGGTTACAGTGTATCATTACCGCTCACTGACTGGCTGCTAGAGGTTACAGCACACATTATTTGCTAGAGGTTACAGCGCATGACTTCTGCTTGTTGATCAGTGAAGTTTTGGGATGGAGGAGCGCCAGGCCCCACCCTTCCTTTTTGACCTATCCTACTTCTCATAAGCCCCACCCCTTATAGAATCCACACACTCCGTCTCCTGTATTCCACATATTGTGTCAGGAGTATACAGCTCAGCATCACAGGACAGAGTATACAGCTCAGCATCACAGGTGGGGTATATTGCAGCCAGTACACAGTATGCAGCCAATAACACAGTATGCAGCCAGTACACAATATGCAGCCAGTACACAGGTAGGGGTATATTGCAGCCAGTACACAGTATGCAGCGAGTACACAGTATGCAGCCAGTACACAGGTAGGGGTATATTGCAGCCAGTACACAGTATGCAGCCAGTACACAGTATGCAGCCAGTACACAGGTGGGGTATATTTCAGCCAGTAAACAGTATGCAGCCAGTACACAGGTAAGGGTATATTGCAGCGAGTACACAGTATGCAGCCAGTACCCAGCAGTACGTACCTCAGTCAGGCTGCTCTCACACACACGGCCGGCGGGAATCACAGGTGTCCATGCTAGACACTCCCAGTCCTAGCACCAGCACGTCCGCCAGTCCCGCCCCTGCCCCCGCGACCTGATCAATCAGTCATTAGCTGGAGGACAGTGACTGAGGCCAGAGCCTCATTGTCGCACACAGATAAGCTTTAAAGGCTGACCAATGGGCTTTAGGAACTGCTGTCATCAGACAGCAAGTGGCCCAAAAAAGCCAGGACATCATGTCCCGGTGGCCTATTTTTTTTTCACATCCAGCAGGGGGTGCACGGGTGCCCTTTATGGAGTAGCCGCCACTGTTGTTGATTGGTTGCTAGAGATTACTGTACATCAATACTGCTCATTGATTGGTTGCTAAAGGTTACTGGACATCCTTACTACTCACGAATTGCCTGCTAGCAGTTGCTGCACATTATTACTGCTCAATGCATATCCTTACTGCTCAATAATTGGTTGAAAGATGTTAGTGCACATCATTAATGCTCACCGATTGGTTGCTAAAGGTTATAGCACATCATCTCCTCACTGCCTGCACACTATGGACTGGGGAGGTGAGGGGACCCCTCAATAAACAGAAAACTCCTAGGGATCCTAGGACTCCTGAAATCAGTGACAATGCTGAGGGAGGGGGGTGTGATCAGTGGCAATGCTGGGGGGTTGATGGGATCAGTGGCAGTGGTGGGGGGATGTGATTAGTTAGGAGGCAGTACACTGTGGCAAATTCTGAATCATGTAGAGCAAAGCTAGAAATCTTTGGCAAGTATACAGTGGGGGATTCTACACTGACCATCAATGTAACGGGAAATTTACAATGATCACCAATATGAGGGGGAATTTGCACTGAATGCCATGTAATGGGGGATTTTACGCCACCCACCAATATAAAGAGGGATTTCTACACTGACACCGATGTAATAGGAGCATTTACACCAACCGCCAGTTTAAGGGGGAATATAAAATGACCTCCATGTAAGGTGACACTTCTACACTGACCACCAATGTTAACCACTTAAAGACCGGAAGGATTTCCCATGTTAGGACCAGAGCACTTTTTGCGATTTGGCACTGCGTTGCTTTAACTGACAATTGCATGGGCGTGCGACGTTGTACCCAAACAAAATTTGCATCCTTTTTTCCCCACAAATAGAGCTTTCTTTTGGTGGTATTTGATCACCTCAGTATCATTTTTGATCACCGCTATAAACAAAAAAGAGTGACAATTTTGCAAAAAAACAATATTTCTTACTTTTTACTAAAATACAAATCCAAATAAAAATGTTAAAAAATAATTTATTCATTACTTTTGGCTGATTTATATTCTTCCTCATATTTTTGGTAAAAAAAAAAAATGCAATCGGTGTATATTGATGTGACAGGGATCAGTAGATCACTTACATGCTGCCTGACAGAGTGGGGAGTCACCATGTTTACATCGGCGTTTACCCGTTTTTCTTCTCTGCCAGGCTATTGCGGCTCGCCAGCGGAGATCGAGTCCACCCAATCTGCGGCCACACTTCTGCAGAGTGCGGCCGGCAAGCTGCACCCCCATCCTCTACTGCTCACGCGCAAGCCACTGCTTATAGACGGCGATTGTCGGGATGCTGCCACTCTCCAGCAGTAAATGTACGCGAGCCGGTTGGGAACCGGTTAAGGGGGATTTACACTGAACACCAATATTAAGGGGATTTACACTGACCACCAATGTAAAGGGGATTTACACTAACCACCAGTGTAAGGACAATTCTGCACTTAACACCATTGTAAAGGGAAATGTATCACCAATGTAATGAATAATTTACACTGACAACAAATGCAATGTGGGATTTTACATCAACAACCAATAAAGGAGGATTTCTACACTGGCCACCAATCTAAGGGGGATTTACATTCACCACTAACTTAACGGGGGCTTCTACATGGGCCACCAAGGTAAGGGAGGATTCAAAACTGACCACATATGCAAGTTTGGGTTTTTTTTTACAGATTAACAATATAAAGAGGAGTTTCTACACTGGCCACCAATGTAATGGGGATTTACACTGACCCCTAATGTAATGGGGATTTACACTGAACACTAATGTAATGAGGATTTACACTGACCAGTAATGTAATGAGGATTTACACTGACCACTAATGTAATGGGGAGTTACACTGACCACTAATGTAATGGGGATTTACACTGACCACTAATGTAATGGGGATTTTCACTGACCATTAATATAATGAGGATTTACACTGACCACTAATGTAATAAGGATTTACACTGACCACTAATGTAATGGGGTTTACACTGATCACTAATGTAATGGGGATTTACAATGACCACTAATGTAATGGGGATTTACACTGACCACTAATATAATGAGGATTTACACTGACCACTAATGTAATGGGGATTTACACTGACCACTAATGTAATAGGAGCATTCACAGTAACCACCAATGTAAGGAGGGATTTACACTGACCACCAATGTAAGGGAGGCCTTCACACTGGCCACTAGTGTGAATGAAAATATTGTACACCAAGCCCCAATGTAGTAAGATTTACACTGACCTCAAATATAATTGAGACATTTAGACTGCATTCACATTTGTGTGTGTTGGGAACTCATGCAAATCACTTTCCTGACACTACAGATATGTGCTGCCCTTTAGCAGATACACAGCAATGCCATTCATTGTTAATGACATCTTCACACATCTGTTGAGATGTGCATATTCACATGCACCAAAATTCATGGTGCTGTGACACCATGTTATTTTGAAAGAGGGTTCCATCTCCAATGTGCTTACCTTTGCAGAACAAGCTGATGTTAGGCTTAATGACCACAGTTGTAGGCAGGACTTTCAAGCATGCCCCTTTACTGGGACTAAAACTTCAAGGAACAAAGGAATTTACACTGGGATAGTTGCCAAGTATGGGGCAGCTGCATTGGACCCCACAACAATGATGGGGCCCAGGGCAACTGCTCCTTTTTTTAAACAGTAATTTTTATTGAGATTTTCATAAAATAGCAGTACAAAAGGAAGATTTAAGACAATTTGTGTTACTAAACTACATAGTAACATAGTAATTATCGATTTTAGTTATCATAACAGATATCGAGTTGGAGCTTCAGCATTAAGTAGATGTTAATACAGCTAGGATGGTACTCTTGTTCCCGTACCCAGGCACCCCTATTCAGGAGTGCAACTGCCCCTTTTGCCCTGCCTTAAAAATGGTCCTGACAGCAGGCTTTAACAGAGGAGTATGAAAGACAGGATAAATGCTATAGGAATCAGGCAGACTCAGTTTCATTGCAGCTAGGAAAATGACAAGTTCAATAGCAAAGGGATCCACATATCTTGGTCCTAATTTTCGGGTAGGACATTTAAGTTTCAGGAACAAGTTGGACAAACATACTCGTTCCCCTGGTTGGTACTGAGGAGCAGGATCACAGTGTATGTCTGCACAAGCCTTATGTCTAATCTGGGCACAAATTATGGTCTTCTTTAGTACTGAAAAGCTCTTCACAATTTCTTACAAACAATTATTAGCAGCAGGTACAATATCAGCAACTGGGGATCCAGGCAACGTAGTGGGATGGCCATAATTAGCATACAATGGAGAGGAGTTAATGGAACTGTGGAATTGATTATTACATGCAAATTCAGCTAAAGACAGTTATGAATCCCAATCATCTTAAAGATAGGTTGCATAACACTGTAGGTATTGTTATAAGGTTTGGTTGGTGCGTTCTGTTTGGTCATTTGATTGAGGATGAAAAGCGGTTGACAATGAGCGTTGGATATGAAGACCCCTACAGAAGGCATCCCAGAATTTCAATGTAAATTGAGATCCCCTGTCCGTAACAATGGATTCTGGTAAACCACGAAGATGAAACACTTCTTGTAAGAATAATGTGGCTGTCTGACTGGCAGTGGGTAGGGGTCCTTAGCTGCTATGAAATGAGACATTTTACTAAAACGATCCACTATTACCATTATTGTATTGTAATCATGCGTCAAGAGTAACTCAACAATAAAATCCATTGAAATGTCAGTCCAGGGCCTAGAATGAACAGGCAAAGGCAAAAGAAGACATTGAGGGCAATTATGGCTGTCTTTAGCATGAATACAAACAGAACAGGTAGAAACACAAAATGTCACATCTTTTAACCACTTCAGCCCCAGAAGGATTTGCCCCCTTCCTGACCAGAGCACTTTTTGCAATTCGGCACTGCATTGCTTTAACTGACAATTGCAAGGTTGTGCAACATTGTACCCAAACAAAATTGACATCCTTTTTTTTCCCACAAATAGAGCTTTCTTTTGGTGGTATTTGATCACCTCTGCGTTTTATATTTTTTGCTATAATAAATATATATATTTATATATATACCAAAAAAAGTAAAAAAAAAAGAATTTCTTCCTCAATTTAGGCCGATATATATTCTTCTATATATTTTTGGTATTAAAAAAAAATGCAATAGGCGTATATTGATTGGGTTGCGCGAAAGTTATCGCGTCTACAAACTATGGGTATAGATTTGTGGGATTTTTATTATATTATTATAGCCACTGATCACTGTATAAATGTCACTGGCAGGGAAGAGGTTAAGCTGTAGGGGGAGATCAAGGGGTTAAGTGTGTTTCCTCTAACTGTGTGGGGGCTGGGCTGGAAGGGGCATCACAGATCTAACTATTCACAATCACTGGGAACAGTAGATCTGTTACATGTCCCGTGACAGAATGGAGATCCACCATGTTTACATTGTCAGATCTCTTCTGTTCTGCCTCTGTAACAGGTGACTGCAAGTTGCCGGCGGACATCAAGTCTGCCCAACCCGCGGGCACGCTCACGCAGTGTTCAGCGGGTGCGAGAACGTGCCGCTGGTGGTGCGCTCCCACCCGCAACTGCGGCTGCATGAACGGTCGTGCAGCTATGGCGATTTGTGCAGCAGTGCCAACCTGCTGCCGTATTATGACGTATTATTTCCCTCGGAGGAATGCTAAAGTGGCAGGATTGGAAAGCCGTTTGTTCTGAGATTCCAGGGAGTGAATCTCAGAGGGCAGGGTACTTAGCTTTATGGAGCACTGTTTCTTAGCCCTGGAACCTTGCTGGATGAAGATTCCCTGGATTAAATGCTTATGGGCATTCCAGAGTGTAGGGGTCAGAAATGGAGTGGGTGTTATGTGAGAAAAGATCCCAGAGATGCTGAAACACAGCCTGAGAAACCTTATTATCTTGCAGCAATTTTACATTACAGTGTCACTAAGGCGATCTAGAAAGGGAATCCCACTCCTCAATTATGATGGAAATAGCTGCATAGTCCGATCATGTAATATCATGTATAGAGGAGGAGGAGACCCTTTGGAGAAGCCATTGGTCAGTGACAAAAAAAATCAATACGAGAATAGGAATAGTGTCTAGGGGAAAAGAATATGTAGTCCCTTTTGCAAGAATGTTGACACCACCAGACATCATGTACTCCTTTCCTGTGGAAAAAGTTATGTGGAGAAAGGTGTCTTTCTTTTGATGATGAACGTGAGTCTAGGTAGGGGTTAATGGTCATGTTAATGATGAGCTTGAAGATTTTGCACAAGAACCTCATTTGATGGCAGTTGGGGGCATAAAGAGTAGCAGTGGTACAGTATCTCACAAAAGTTAGTACACCCCTCACATTTTTATAAATATTTTATTCTAGCTTTTCATGTGACAACACCGAAGAAATGACACTTTGCTACAATGTAAAGTAGTGAGTGTACAGCTTGTATAACAGTGCAAATTTGCTGTCCCCTCAAAATAACTCAACACACAGCCATTGATGTCTAAACCACTGGCAACAAAAGTG
>BLSH010380339.1:25568-45920 GCA_018402905.1 Glandirana rugosa
CAGGTATCCCAAGTTATAACTCAACCGGGTGGGTAACGTCGATATTATCGAAGTCGAGTAGACCCTTCCGACAGGTGTTCCAAATCCTCACAGATACCCTTACAAACTGGTAAGAAGGTCTTCGCGTAAACACTCCAGTCGGTTTTTTACACCTGGTATTCCGGACCGAGCGTTAGAGGCGAGATTAAGTACGGTTCCTACAAGATAGCCCAAGTCCAGCCCTGAGACACGTCCGGTCAGTGCACGGAAGTGGGATTTGTACGAGTAGGCACAGAAATACCTGGAACGATACACGTGACCACACGTGAGTAAAACCTTGGCCTTCACTCAAAGGTGTCCCTGGATCTTTACAATCCAATAGTGTATACTACGAAAAAAATTGTCATGCGCCGTTAAAATGTTCGGGTTTGGCTTGAAGAAAAGGTGGCAACCCTACTTCCGGTTCCAAAATGAGTGCACACCAGTGCACATAGCAAGGTCCATAAAGACACGGATGAGCATGTTTAGGGTGAAGGCACGTGACTGGCCTGCACAGAGTCCCGACCTGAACCCGATAGAACATCCTTGGCATGAATTAGAGCGGAGATTGCGAGCCAGGCCTTATGGTCCACATTTTTTGGCTGACCTCACAAATGCGCTTCTGGAAGAATGGTCAAACATTCCCATAGACACTCCTAAACCTTGTGGACAGCCTTCCCAGATGAGCTGAAGCTATTATAGCTGCAATGGGTGGGCCAACTCAATATTGAACCCTATGGACTAAGACTGGGTGTCATTAAAGTTCATGTGTGTTAAGGCAGGCGTCCCAATACCTTTGGTAATATAGTGTATGCATATACCATAAGTGGCTGATGCCCCTGGAAGCTGGAAATCACTTACAGAGACACCACTACTCCAGTGATCTGTTTCCTTCCGGGTCCCGTGGTGAGTGGCCGGCCTGCTGCATTCTGACCACAGGAGGTTGACCTCTCATCACAGACGCCATTCAGAGAATGCTTTGCACTTTCTGAATGAATGCAAAGCGTTCTCTGATTGGATGAGATGGGGAGCATGATGTCACCACATCACCTGGTTCCAGCGCAACAGGCTCTTCACCCAGAGGTGTTGAAAGCCCTTTGACACAAGTAGGGGATGCCAAAATTGGATCTTCCAGCATCCAGATACAACAATAAGACTGGACAGGTTTGTCTCCAAGGAGGCTCAGCCCTTCGCAGTGGACACTCTGGTGACTCGGTGGGATCAGTTCAGCTTGATCTGGGCCTTTCCTCCTCTACAGCTCAAGATGGAGGGCATTCAGGTGGCACTCATTGCACCCAACTGGCCCGGGAGGATGTAGTACTTGCAGGTACTCAGACTCCTGGCAGACATCATAAACCCTTCCAGATCATCCGGACATTCTGTCCTGACTCTGGTGCCCTGGCTCTGGTCGTGTAGTGAACACTGGTGTCCTGGCTCTGGTCATGTCGTGAACACCGGTGTCGTTGCTCTGGTCATGTAGTGAACACGGGTGTCCTGGCTCTGGTCTTGTAGTGAACACGGGTGTCCTGGCTCTGGTCCTGTAGTGAACACCAGTGTCCTGGCTCTGGTCGTGTAGTGAACACCGGTGTCCTGGCTCTGGTCGTGTAGTGAACACCGGTGCCCTGACTCTGGTCTTGTAGTGAACACAGATGTCCTGGCTCTGTTCATGTAGTGAACACCGGTGTCTTGGCTCTGGTCCTGTAATAAACACGGGTGTCCTGGCTCTGGTTGTGTGGTGAACACTGGTGCCCTGGCTCTGGTCGTGTAGTGAACAGGGGTGTCCTAGCTCTGGTCGTGTAGTGAACACGGGTGTCCTGGCTCTGGTCCTGTAGTGAACACCAGTGCCCTGGCTCTGGTCATGTAGTGAACACTGGTGTCCTGGCTCTGGTCATGTAGTGAACACCGGTGTCCTGGCTCTGGTCATGTAGTGAACACCGGTGTCCTCGCTCTGGTTGTGTTGGGAACACCGGTGCCCTGACTCTGGTCTTGTAGTGAACACCGATGTCCTGGCTCTGTTCATGTAGTGAACACCGGTGTCTTGGCTCTGGTCCTGTAATAAACACGGGTGTCCTGGCTCTGGTTGTGTAGTGAACACCGGAGCCCTGGCTCAGGTCGTGTAGTGAACACTGGTGTCCTGGCTCTGGTCGTGTAGTGAACACCGGTGTCCTGGCTCTGGTCGTGTAGTGAACACCGGTGCCCTGACTCTGGTCTTGTAGTGAACACCGATGTCCTGGCTCTGGTCGTGTAGTGAACACGGGTGTCCTGGCTCTGGTCCTGTAGTGAACACCAGTGTCCTGGTTCTGGTCCTGTAGTGAACACCGGTGTCCTGGCTCTGTTCATGTAGTGAACACCGGTGTCTTGGCTCTGGCCCTGTAATAAACACGGGTGTCCTGGCTCTGGTTGTGTGGTGAACACCGGTGCCCTGGCTCTGGTCGTGTAGTGAACAGGGGTGTCCTAGCTCTGGTCGTGTAGTGAACACGGGTGTCCTGGCTCTGGTCCTGTAGTGAACACCAGTGCCCTGGCTCTGGTCATGTAGTGAACACTGGTGTCCTGGCTCTGGTCATGTAGTGAACACCGGTGTCCTGGCTCTGGTCATGTAGTGAACACCGGTGTCCTCGCTCTGGTTGTGTTGGGAACACCGGTGCCCTGACTCTGGTCTTGTAGTGAACACCGATGTCCTGGCTCTGTTCATGTAGTGAACACCGGTGTCTTGGCTCTGGTCCTGTAATGAACACGGGTGTCCTCGCTCTGGTTGTGTTGGGAACACCGGTGCCCTGACTCTGGTCTTGTAGTGAACACCGGTGCCCTGGCTCTGGTCATGTAGTGACCACCAGTGTCCTGGCTCTGGTCGTGTAGTGAACACGGGTGTCCTTGCTCTGGTCGCGTAGTGAACACATGTGTCCTGGCTCTGGTCCTGTAGTGAATACCAGTGTCCTGGCTCTGGTCGTGTAGTGAACACCAGTGTCCTGGCTCTGGTCGTGTAGTGAACATTGGTGCCCTGGCTCTGGTCGTGTAGTGAACATTGGTGCCCTGGCTCTGGTCGTGTAGTGAACACTGGTGTCCTGGCTCTGGTCGTGTAGTGAACACAGGTGTCCTGGCTCTGTTCATGTAGTGAACACCGGTTTCCTGGCTCTGGTTGTGTAGCAAACACCAATGTCTTGGCTCTGGTTATGTAGTGAACACCAGTGTCCTGGCTCTGGTCGTGTAGCGAACACTGGTGTCCTGGCTCTGGTAGTGTAGTGAACACTGATGTCCTTGCTCTGGTCATGTAGCGAACACCAGTGTCCTGGCTCTGGTTATGTAGTGAACACCGGTGTCCTGGCTCTGGTCGTGTAGTGAACACCGTTGTCTTAGCTCTGGTTGTGTAGTGAACACTGGTGTCCTGGCTTTGGTTGTGTAGTGAACACCGGTGTCCTGGCATTGGTCATGTAGTGAACACCGGTGTCCTGGCTCTGGTCATGTAGTGAACACTGTTGCCTTAGCTCTGGTCGTGTAGTGAACACTGGTGTCCTGGCTTTGGTCGTGTAGTGAACACCGGTGTCCTGGCTCTGGTCATGTAGTGAACACCGGTATCCTGGCTCTGGACGTGTAGTGAACACCGGTGTCTTGGATCTGGTCGTGTAGTGAACACTGGTGTCTTGGCTTTGGTTATGTAGTGGACAGTGGTTTCCTGGCTCTGATCGTGTAGTGAACACTGGTGCCCTGGCTCTGGTCCTGTAGTGAACACCGGTGTTCTGGCTCTGATCGTGTAGTGAACACTGGTGCCCTGGCTCTGGTCATGTAGTGAACACCGGTGCCCTGGCTCTGTTTGTGTAGTGAACATTGGTTTCCTCCTGGCTCTGATCGTGTAGTGAACACTGGTGCCCTGGCTCTGGTCGTGTAGTGAACACTGGTGCCCTGGCTCTGGTCGTGTAGTGAACACCAGTGGTGCCCTAGTTCTGGTCGTGTAGTGAACACCAGTGTCCTGGCTCTGGTCGTGTAATGAACATTGGTTTCCTCTTGGCTCTGGTCGTGTAGTGAAGACGGGTGCCCTGGCTCTGGTCGTGTAGTGAACACCGGTGTCCTTCTTTGGTCGTGTAGTGAAGACTGGTGCCCTGGCTCTGGTCGTGTAGTGAACATTGGTTTCCTCCTGGCTTTGGTCGTGTAGTGAACACCGGTGCCCTGGCTCTGGTCGTGTAGTGAACAGTGGTGCCCTGGCTCTGGTCGTGTAGTGAACACCGGTGTCCTTCTTTGGTCGTGTAGTGAACACTGGTGCCCTGGCTCTGGTCGTGTAGTGAACATTGGTTTCCTCCTGGCTCTGGTCGTGTAGTGAAGACGGGTGCCCTGGCTCTGGTCGTGTAGTGAACACTGGTGTCCTTCTTTGGTCGTGTAGTGAAGACTGGTGCCCTGGCTCTGGTCGTGTAGTGAACATTTTTTTCCTCCTGGCTTTGGTCGTGTAGTGAACGCTGGTGCCCTGGCTCTGGTCGTGTAGTGAACAGTGGTGCCCTGGCTCTGGTCGTGTAGTGAACACCGGTGTCCTTCTTTGGTCGTGTAGTGAACACTGGTGCCCTGGCTCTGGTCGTGTAGTGAACACTGGTGCCCTGGCTCTGGTCGTGTAGTGAACACTGGTGCCCTGGCTCTGGTCCTGTAGTGAACACCGGTGCCCTGGCTCTGGTCGTGTAGTGAACAGTGGTGCCCTGGCTCTGGTCGTGTAGTGAACAGCGGTGTCCTTCTTTGGTCGTGTAGTGAACACTGGTGCCCTGGCTCTGGTCGTGTAGTGAACACTGGTGCCCTGGCTCTGGTCGTGTAGTGAAGACTGGTGCCCTGGCTCTGGTCGTGTAGTGAACAGCGGTGTCCTTCTTTGGTCGTGTAGTGAACACTGGTGCCCTGGCTCTGGTCGTGTAGTGAACACTGGTGCCCTGGCTCTGGTCGTGTAGTGAACACTGGTGCCCTGGCTCTGGTCGTGTAGTGAAGACTGGTGCCCTGGCTCTGGTCGTGTAGTGAACACTGGTGCCCAGGCTCTGGTCGTGTAGTGAAGACTGGTGACCTGGCTCTGGTCGTGTAGTGAACACCGGTGCCCTGGCTCTGGTCGTGTAGTGAAGACTGGTGCCCTGGCTCTGGTCGTGTAGTGAAGACTGGTGCCCTGGCTCTGGTCGTTTAGTGAACACTGGTGCCCTGGCTCTGGTCGTGTAGTGAACACCTGGTGCCCTGGCTCCTCGGCTCCTCCATACTCATAGGACGCCTCTATTTTTCGGCACAGCTGACCACTAGAGGACTCTGCTGAGGTGTAACCCTGACAACGCATCCCGTGCCGCCCCTGTCCATCAGCGCAGCCCCGCCCCCGGCACCCATCGTGACGTGGACACGTGAATCATCCCCCTCCTCTCTCTCGCTCTCCCAGCCCACGCCCGCTTAGTCACACACACAGGCAGCGAAGGGAGGCGGGTGCGGCACGCGCCGGCTTCCAAAACCACGCCCGGGACCCTCCCTCATTGGCCTCCGCTTCCGAGCGCCGACCAATGCGTATTGGCGGTAGGCGCGGCCTCGGGGAGGCAAGGGCTGGAGGAGAGCTATCGGAGCCGCATTCGCTGACAGCTGTGCGGTGTGTGCAGGCGTGCTGCTAGGGCTCTGCGCGAAGGGGGAGGGATGCTTCCCTGTGATTGGCCGCTGACCGTCTCTCGGAGGAGTCTAATTGGCTGCTGAGCAGCTGGGGCAGGTAAGCTGCGTGGGTAGGAGGGAGGGAGGGTAATGGCGGACGATGGCTGAGGAGGTCTCAGTGTCCGGAGAGAATCCTCATCAGCCGGGGGAGGCATGCTGGGGATTGTAGTTCCATCAGGTGGACAGCAGTGGGGGGCAATTGTTCCCTGTCCATAGAGGACACCTTACAATCTGATCGTGCGATCTCCATGCAGTGTGATATCCATGTACAGAGAGCTGTGTACCTCCGATCACCCTGAGATCGTTCAGGGATTGTATGGTGTGTGACCAGCTTGTGCTATACAACCTGCATGGTCTCCATTACATCTGCTGACCATACAATCTGATTGTACGATCTCCATACACTATACAATCTGATTGTACGTTCTCCATACACTATACAATCTGATTGTCCGATCTCCATACACTATGCAATCTGATTGTACGATCTCCATACACTGTACAATCTGATTGTATGATCTCCATACACTATACAATCTGATTGTACGATCTCCATACACTATACAATCTGATTGTACGATCTCCATACACTATACAATCCGATTGTCCGATCTCCATACACTATACAATCTGATTGTATGATCTCCATACACTATACAATCTGATTGTACGATCTCCATACACTATACAATCTGATTGTACGATCTTCATACACTATACAATCTGATTGTACGATCTCCATACACTATACCATCTGTACGATCTCCATACACTATACAATCTGATTGTACGATCGCCATACACTATACAATCTGATTGTATGATCTCCATACACTGTACAATCTGATTGTACTTTCTCCATACACTATACAATCTGTACGATCTCCATACACTATACAATCTGATTGTACGATCTCCATACACTATACAATCTGATTGTATGATCTCCATACACTATACAATCTGATTGTATGATCTCCATACACTATACAATCTGATTGTATGATCTCCATACACTATACAATCTGATTGTCCGATCTCCATACACTATACAATCTGATTGTATGATCTCCATACACTATACCATCTGATTGTCCGATCTCCATACACTATACAATCTGATTGTCCGATCTCCATACACTATACAATCTGATTGTACGATCTCCATACACTATACAATCTGATTGTACGCTCTCCATACACTATACAATCTGATTGTACGATCTCCATACACTATACCATCTGTACGATCTCCATACACTATACAATCTGTACGATCTCCATACACTATACAATCTGATTGTACGATCGCCATACACTATACAATCTGATTGTATGATCTCCATACACTGTACAATCTGATTGTACTTTCTCCATGCACTATACAATCTGTACGATCTCCATACACTATACAATCTGATTGTACGATCTCCATACACTATACAATCTGATTGTATGATCTCCATACACTATACCATCTGATTGTACGATCTCCATACACTATACAATCTGATTGTATGATCTCCATACACTATACCATCTGATTGTACGATCTCCATACACTATACCATCTGATTGTACGATCTCCATACACTATACAATCTGATTGTCCGATCTCCATACACTATACCATCTGATTGTACGATCTCCATACACTATACCATCTGATTGTACGATCTCCATACACTATACCATCTGATTGTACGATCTCCATACACTATGCAATCTGATTGTACGATCTCCATACACTATGCAATCTGATTGTACGATCTCCATACACTATACCATCTGATTGTACGATCTCCATACACTATACCATCTGATTGTACGATCTCCATACACTGTACAATCTGATTGTACGATCTCCATGAGATGTATTGTGAGGGCCGGGCTGTGTAATGTTGGTAAAGTCAAAAGAGATTGTACAATCAAGATTGTATGGTGTATGAATGTGGCTATGCAATCTGCTTTACATCTGCCATTGACCATGTAGTAGAAGGCATGGCCTGATTGGATGGGTTAGGTGGGTCTTCTTATTAAGCTGAATAAGATGAGATTGTACAATCAGATTGTATGGTGTATGGCCAGCTTTAGTAAGCCTCCAGTGACAGATCTGATTGTACAGAGATGAGTATTTCCAGGACAATCCGATTTATTAGCTAACTGTTGCACTAGGAAGGAATCTCTATAAAACGGTTATTGTGTCTCCAGTTGGGTGAATATTATAAAGTCCGGTGTCCCCGTAGAGGTGAATCCCGGGAGGGGAGGAGCTCGGTGACACGGGATGGATACACGGTGATCAGGAATCTAGAAGAGAAGGATACAAAGTATAAATGACAGGAAGTTCTCCCATTGGCCGGCTGTCAGATGTGATCACCAATCAGCACTCAGATATCCGCTCCCCGCCCAGGGGATGTGCTGAGCTCCTCATGGGGATTGGGGGGCAAGTCCAGTCAAGTGGCCCATTGAACCACCAAATCAGCTCACCATCCATGCCCACCCGATGGGCCTAGCGGGATCCATGGTAGGGCTGGCCCTAGGCGCCCCCCCCTTTGCCTGCAGTTAGTTGGTGGCTGCGCCCCTGGTCCCTATTTCCTTCCTCCGCAAGAAAAAAAAAAAGTGTGAGCGGGCAGCAGCCATCGGCCATTTTAAATGTAAGTAAGGGTGGCCTGGGGGGCAGTTGCCACCCTACCCCCTGGGCCAGCCCTCCCCTGCTGGTGGCCGATCTAAAGGAGATTGTACAGTGTGTGTGGTCGCCTTAAAGGTCACCTATCTGTTACATTCTGACCGTACAATCTGTGTACAACTTGGATTTACCAAAACAATGTCCTAAGGCAGTGATGGTGAACCTTGGCACCCCAGATGATTTGAAACTGCATTTCCCAGGATGCTCAGCTACACTGCAGAGTGCATGAGCATGATGGGAAATGTAGTTCCAAATCATCTGGGGTGCCAAGGTTCGCTATCACTGCTCTATATGGCATGGGTGTGCAACCTGTGGCCCTCCAGCTGTTGCGATACTACAACTCCCATGAGGCATTGCAAAGATGATGGTTACAAGGATGACTCCAAAAGGCTAAAGCATGATGGGAATTGTAGTTCACAACAGCTGGATGGCCTCAGGTTGAGCACCCCTGTCCTATGGGGACCACCTACCTGAGCTGTTCATTCAATTTGTATTAAATCAGACAGGACCTTGTACTGCATGCTGCTGGTCGGTAACAAGAAGATTGTAAGGTTTTGTGTGCGTTAGGATTGTCATACACTGTGCAATCTGACCATACACTGTGCAATCTGACCATACACTGTGCAATCTGACCATACACTGTGCAATCTGACCATACACTGTGCAATCTGACCATACACTCAGAATAAAGGCCATACACACAAATCCTACCAAAAATAGCGCTTTCGAAGCGATCGTACGATAATCTGATCGCTAGTACACAGCTTTCATCCGAAATGATCCAAAGGGGCAAACACGGTTTTTGATTTAATCAGTACCGTTTTCATGTAAAAATACTTCCCTTCCGAATTTTTATTCTGTCTTACGGGGATTTTTGAACTTTAGTGACCTCTTCATTTTTGATATGAGATTAGCATGGGAAAAAAAACCACAAGGGCCGGTCATTTGTCCGATAATCTCACTGTGTGTAGCAGGCATTAAGCAGAGATTGGATTCAGGTTGTACAATCTCCTTTAGATCTACCAATAACTATGTAGTGCAGGTCCCTTCCTCATTGGGTAGATCAGGTTGATCCCCCCCATATTGCACAGTTGTGGTAAATCTAAAAAGATTGGTGGTATGAAGATTGTAACATATATGGTGACCCTTAAACTACCCATACACTATACAATCTGTGCTATCTCCTTTAGATTGCCATCAACTATAATTATAAAGGTGTGTGCAATTGGATTGTATACATGCATTCCTCTATATTACATAGTTTTGGTAAATTTGCATTGTCCAGGGGTTGTACCAACAGATTGTAATGTGTATGGCCACCTTTTTTTTTTTTTAGAGCTACCAAAATGATGTCCCATGACAGCGATGGTGAACCAGATTTGGAACTACATTTCCCATGATGCTCAGCTACACTGCAGAGTGCATGGGCATCATGGGAAATGTAGTTCCAAGACATATGGGGTGTCAAGGTTCGCCATCACTGTCCTATGAGGACACAGCTGCCTGTCCTCATAGAAGTAAGCGGGGTGGCGGTGTGGGAATACATGTAACGCCTGCGTCTGGAAAACGAGGACCTGCACGGGGCTCACAGTGAATGGACAATCATATGCTGGTCTGTGTCCCCATGAAGGAGATTGGTGTGACTTGTCCTGGTGACTACTGTAAAGTGATCACCATTTCAGAAAAAAATAAAAAGGTGAATGACAACCCCCCCCCCCCCCCCCCTCCCTGCTGTACTCACCTTGGTGGGTGATGAGTTGTCAGTGCCCACAATGGTGGTGTAGTGGTCTTCTATCTGTAGGGCTTCCAGGACAGATTAGAGTGATTCTGATTGGTCGGAGCATCACTCTGTTCTGTCCAGGAAACCCTACAGATAGAAGAGCGAGGATTTCAAATCCCGAGACCGCTACCCCAGAATTATGGGCACTGACAGATCATTACCCATGGAGGTTGGGGGGGGGGGGATGGGGAGTCAACCACGTGTTTTTACCGCTCTGCAAGTGTGAACAATGTCTTTTTTTTTTTTTCTGTCCAAGAAAAAAAAAGTAACCGACTCCTCCATCATTCTTCACAGTGCGGATGGACCAATCTCCAGCCACTGCTATTGCAAATGCCAAAAGGGCCTGCATCTAATTGGATGTCGGCACTGTTTGGCCAATGGTTTTCAATCCAGAGATGTCGCCCATAATTCACCCGCTGAGCAAATTTCAGCTGGTCCATAAGAAACTTCCATTTGGTGTGTGGCCAGCTTTATACATTTCCAGCAATCTAAAGTGGCGGGGGGTTCTAACCCTTCCCTGCTCTGCTCAACGCAAATTTTAGGAGGCCCCTTTGGGGTCCCCAGACCACGTTTTGGCTTCAGATGCATTTTAATTCACACTGAGGGACTTCTTAGGTGGCTCTGTTACTTGAAAGCCACCAGACCGCGTTTTGGTTTCTGAGGCACTTTTTTTTCATTCATTTTAGGATGCTATTAGGTGGCCACCAGACCTGGTTTTGGTTTTAGATACATTTTAGGAAGTTTTTAGGTGGCCGTTTCCTTTGAAATCCTTCAGACCAAGTTTTAGCTTTCGATACATTTTAATTCATATTTTAAGACCTTTTTTTAGGTGGCTGTTTCCTTCTCACCGGACCAGGTTCTGGCTTTAGATACATTATAGGGAATTATTTGGTGGTTCTTTCCTTTGACAGCCACCAGACCACGTTTTGGTTTTATATACTTTTTTTAGGTCGTTGTTAGGGCTCTTTTCTTGGACCGCTACGAGACCCAAGATTTGCCTTTAACCACTTCAGCCTGGAGGATTTGCCCCCTTAATGAGCAGAGCACTTTCTGCGAATCGGCACTGCGTCGCTTTAACTGACAATTGCGCGGTTGTGCGACGTTGTACCCAAACTAAATTGGCATCCTTCTTTTTTTTTCTTTTTTTTTTTTCTCCACAAATAGGACTTTTTTTGGTGATATTTGATCACCTCTGCGTCATTTCTGATCACCGCTATAAACAAAAAAAAAAAAAGCGAATTTTTTTAAAAAAAAAATCATTTCTTACTTTTTGCTATAATACATGTCCAAAAAAACAAATTTATTCACCAGTTTTGGCCAATATATCTATATATATCTATAAAAGTTGCAGCATTTACAAATCGTGAGAATTCATTCATGGCGGTTCTTTTTTTTTACTTTTTTTTTTTTTTCTCTAGTAATGGCAACGATCTGTATAATTTTTTTTTTTTTTATTTATTTATTTTTTATCGGGACTGCGACATTGTCAGACTTTCTTGGCACCAATGACATTTATACAGCGAGCAGAGCTAAAAAAAAAAAAAAGATTACTGTATAAATGTCATTGGCAGGGAAGGGGTTAACTGTGTTCCCTAGGCGTGTGCTAACTGTGTGGGGCTGGGCTGGCAGGAGCATAAAGCCTCGTACACACGAAACGACGATCGTATACCACAGGTCGTACGAACGACTGTTGTATATGAAATTGATTGTTAAGTACGTGTGATTAGAACATCTGATGTACGCCGGTTGTACAACGGGAGTTGTATGAGCAGACTAGAAAACTTGGTCGTACCAACAAGCGGTCATACGACCGTTGTATGCTAATTCGACCGTTAGTACACCCGACGTACGACGGTCGTACAACAGAAGTTGTATGAGCAGACTAGCAAACTTGGTAGTACCAACAAGCGCTCATACGACCGTTGTATCGTGTGTACAGAGAAGTTGGTACAACAAGTTGTATTGTGCAAAACACGCATGCTCAGAAGTAAGGAACGGCTGGATGCTAATTACATGCACCTGAGCGTTCTTTGGTCGTACGATCGTGTACTGCAGTCAGTATGCTACATACAACAGCCAACATACGATTTGAGCCGATCGGTCGTACGATCATCCTGTGTGTACGAGGCTTTAGAGATCTAACCAGTGACAGGGATCAGTAGATCTCTTACATGCCGCCTGACAGAACAGGGAACTGCTGTGTTTACATCGGCGGTTCCCCGTTCTTCCTCTCTCACAGGCAATCACAGAGCGGCGGGCGAGTGCGACCGCTGCCGCATGGTCGAATCGCTGTTTTTTAAATGACGATTCATGATAACGAGCCACACTGCCGCAGTTAATACGCGGCAGGCAGTCGTTAAGGCGTTAAAGGCTCGTACACACTATAAGAAAATCGGGCGAACGTTTCCCGTCCACAGCCGATCCCGAATTTTCGGAGGGGTTAACTCCAAAATTTTTCTCGGATGGGAACAGAAGGAAGGATTTTCGTTTCTGTGTACCGTTTTCGTACATGAAAAATCAGAAAGACTGTGCATGATCAGAAACAATAAACAACAAAACAAAAAAAGCCATTTTTTGTACAAATTTTCTTTCATCAGTTCTTATTTGCTGTAAAACGACGAGAAATATCAGACGAACGTTTGTCCGATAGTCTTCTAGTGTGTGCCCCACTTCAGATACGTTTTTTTAATTGGCGTTGTACGATCTGCTAGGTAACTTTGTTACTTGAAAGCCATCAGAACAAGTTTTTGGCTTTAGATACATTTTAGTTTAGTTCACATTTTAGGAAGTTTTTGTTGGGTGGCTTTTTTCTTTGACTGCTACCCGTCCGTTAATTCGCGGACAGCCAGTAAATGCCAGTCTATTTTCTGGCTGTCCGCGAATGTCCGTTACGGACAGCAGTGCCCGTAAGAAGGATGGCTGCGGGCCGACAGCGCAACTGCGCATGCGCCATTCCGAAGCCTACTGAGCTCGGGAGAACTCCTACACGCTCGGTCGGGCACTGCGCATGCGCAGTGATGTGATGGTGCCGCCTGGTGCCATTTTTGAATGTTCTCAGCGGTGCCTCTCCACTACAGGGGTCTGGGGAGCATCTGCGTCTTCCCGGAAAGAGCGGAGAGAGCAGACTTGTGTGGGAGACGCACACCACAGCAGCATGGACTTGGACCGGACAGACCCCTGCTTGGCTGAGGCTGAGCCTGGTGAGTGCAATTTAAAGCCAAAACCTGCCCACACACAGCAATTCAGAGGCATCATTCTTGTGGCACAGACAGAGGCAGAGGGCAGGGCAGGGCAGGCCCAGACAGAGCCTATGGTGTGTGGCGGATATATATATATATATGGGCAGGACAGTTTGTAAAAATCTGTGAATTTTAGAACTGTCTATAAATATCAGGGTCTGATAATTTGTCATGCTGTGCTGAATTTTTAAGTGTAAACCCGGCAAATTACTTGATATGGGTATTGTCAGTGTTGCCATGTTGTGTTTAACCGCTTGCCGACCGCTGATCGGCAATTGACGGCGACAAAGTGGCTCTGTAACGCAAATCGCCGTCATACGACGGCAGGCGCGATACAGAGCCACTGTGAGCGGGCGCTCACTGTGTTCGGGGGGGGCCAGGGAGCGGGTGCGGCGGCTTCGATTGCCGCCGGCCACCCGCGATGCCCCCCCCCCCCCGGAGTGAAGGAACGGAGGTCCGTGTAAGTAAACACGGACCTCCGCTCTGTGTGAGGGGGAAGGGCTGTGATCACAGCCTTCCTCTACATGGAAGCTGTGACCACTTCCCTTCCCCAGCTAGGGCAGCCCCCATACAGTTAGGACACGCCCAGGGAACACAGTTAACCCTTAGCGCGCCCCCTGCAGGTTAACTCCTTCACTGCCAATGGCATTTACACAGTAATCAGTGCATTTTTATAGCACTGATCGCTGTATAAATGCCAATGGTCCCAAAAAAGTGTCAAAACGTTCCGACATGTCCGCCCCAATATCACAGTACCGCTAAAAATCGCAGATCGCCGCCATTACTAGTAAAAAAAAAAAATAAAATAAAAACCCCAAAAATGAATTCTCATCATCCGTAAACTCGACCACTTTTGCGCAAACCAATCAATAAACGCCGATTGCGATTTTTTTTTTTTTTTATCGCAAATATGAGGAAGAATATAAATCGGCCAAAAATGGTGAAAAAAAATGTTTTTTTATATTTTTGTTTTTTTGGATTTGTATTTTAGCAAAAAGTAAGAAATTTGTTTTTTTTTTTTGCAAAATTGTCGCTCTTCTTTTGTTTATAGCGGCGATCAGAAATGACGCAGAGGTGATCAAATACCACCAAAAGAAAGCTCTATTTGTGGGAAAAAAAGGACGCAAATTTTGTTTGGGTACAACGCCGCACCACCGCGCAATTGTCAGTTAAAGCGACGCAGCGCCGAATCGCAAAAAGGGCTCCGGTCCTAAAGCTGGAAATCCTTCCGGGGCTGAAGTGGTTAAATATCAATTGTCTTAGTTTTTAATAGGAGTTCTGTTATTTTTTAGGTTGTCAGTAAAAAATGTGCTCCGCCAGTAAGATTTTCCATGTTTTGCCAGTAAAAAATTCTGCGGGAGGTTGGCAACACTGCCGCCACTGGACCCACATTTTGCCTCTTTAGTTCATATTTTAGGACTGGTTAGGTGGCTCTGTTGGCAGCCACCAGACCAAGTGTTTTTTCTTTTAGATACATTTCAATAAGTGATTAGGTGGCTCTATTCTTTGAAAGCTACTAAACCCAAGATTTTGCTTTATACACTTTTTTTTTTTATTTTTTTCTTATTTTAGGAAGTTCTAAGTTGGCTCTTCTCTTTGATGGCCATCAGACCAAGTTGTGGCTTTAGATGCACTTGAATTTACATTTATAGGAGCTTTATTAGGTGGCTTTTCTAATTGAAAGTCAGCAGACCGATTTGTAGGAATCGGTAACAAGCGACAAAAACAAGTCCTCGGCAGGCTTCTCTTGTGTAATGCCTTTTTGTAGAAGCTTCGAAGTCCTTCGAAGCTGGTTGATGAGTCATCGGGGGTCTTACACGGAAGCTGGAGGAAAAATAGGACGCCTGTCTTAGAGGGAAGCTTTCATAAGTCTCTTCCTGGTCTCCTCTATAGAAGGCGGCCTGTAGGTCGTGCTTTCTACAGATGAGTAACTAGGGGAGGCAATGTGGAGTCACTGTAGGGAGGGGGAGCTGCTGGGCGCTTGCAGGGAGTCCAGTTGAGTGTAGATTTAGCTGTTTGTGTGAGCGGTGTTCATGCTACGTCCAGGGTTGCCAACCGCCAGTAAATTTACTGACAGTTTATAAAAATCAGTGATTTCTACAACTGTCTCTAAATATCAGGGTCTGATCATTTGTCATGCAGTGCTGATTTTTTAAGTGTAAACCAGGCAAATCACTTGATATGGGTATTGTCAGTGTTTCCATGTTATGTTTAAATATCAATTGTCTTAGTTTGTATAGGAGTTGTTATTTTTTTTAAGGTGTCAGTAAAAAAATGTGCTCCGCCAGTAAATTTTCCATGTTTTGCCGGTAAAAAACGCTGCGGGAGGTTGGCAATACTGGCTACGTCCCCCCATATTATGGTTTGGGACACCAAGAGGACACTCTTCTCCGGTCCACTGTTCAGTGGGTGGCCTTTAGGACTGGTGGAGGTGAACGGTGGTCCCTTGTGTAGGGAGGGTTTGATCATTATAGATGGGATAAAGAAATCGGGCAACTTCTTCTATTGATCGATCGCCAGGGAACGCTCGGTCTGATGGCGAAGGAAGACTTGTGCAATACAGTGTGTAGAATCCGAGGTCAGCCGAGGATACCAGATACAGGTTCTACAACCCAGAGCCACTCGGGGATCCGTGTGTACCATGATCGACTAAGTCCTCCTAAAGTGTCATCAATCCATAAGAGTTTTTAATATCTTATTGTGCTGATGGCAAACCCTTAGGCCTCATACACACGGACGTTTCTAAAAAAATAAACAAAACGTCGGGCCCGACGTCAAGGAAAAAAAGTCGGCGTTATGCATCGGCGTTTTTGAGCGTTAGTGAGCGTCGGCGTCAATAGGCGTTTTTTAAAAAAAATCATTTCTCTGCTATTTTTCAACCTAGAAACGTCGGCGTTAAACGCCGGAAAACGCCGCTATAATAATAGATGGCGTTTGTTGGCTTATTGTGGCGTCCGCGTCAAAAAATGTCAAAACGTTACAGCCTCAGAACGCACTGGCCGCGGGTTCTAGTTTCAGCTCACTAACGCCGACGTCATCTACAGCTCAAAATCGCCGACTTTTTTATGGGGCCATTGACTAACATGGAGAGCTGCAAAAAACGCCAGAAAACGCCGGCGTCAAACGTCCGTGTGTATGAGGCCTTAGACCTCACCACATCACAAGCCATGTAGGACTAACTGATGTAAGGCCTCATACACACGGTCGTTTTTACAGCCGCGTTTTTTTTTTTTTTTTTTTGCAGCTTAAAAATGCATCTCCATGTTATTCAGTGACCCCATACACAGGCTGATGTGTTTGAGCTGTAGATGGCATCAGCGTCTGTAAGCTGCAAGCAGAGCCCACGGCCAGCGCGTTCTGAAGCTGCAGCGCTAAAGCGTTTTTGATGCTGAGCCAGCAAAATGCTCACGAACGTGCATTAGCGGCATTTTAAGCACCAGCGTTTTCAGGTCCAAAAGGTCTTTTCAAACAAAATACGACATAGTGCTGACACTCAGTGCACATTAACACCAATGCAAAACGCAGATGAAATCGCGTTAACGCCTTTTTTTTTTTTTTTTTCTGGGGTCGGTCTCGACGTCACAGCTCATTTTTTCAATACACCCGTGTGTATGAGGCCTAATAGTCATCTGTTGTCCAAATGGTCAGAGATCCCTATGTTGATCTTTCTCTTGCGCTTTTCATTGTGTGGCAGATCTAATCGCAATGATGATGATGATGATAATTTTAATATGATTGTTAGTATCTTACTGTTTATTATTATAATATTTTTATTTTATTATGACAATGGTTATTAGTAGTAGTATTTTAGTTACTATTTTTATTATTAGTAGTAAAATGCTAATAATCGTCATAATTTATTTTATTATTTACTATTATGATTATTAGTATTTTTTTTTTTTATATTTTCTCTTACGATTATTAGAGATGCACCGACATTTCGACTGCCGAAACACATCGGCTGAAAATGGTGCTATCAGTATTTTGCTGATACGAGAAAGGTACCGAAAACGCTTTTACCACCGTTTTACAGTGATTGTGGTGTAATTTTCATAGGTCGTGTGACTTAAAACCGCATCAAAAACGTAACATGGGTGCGTTATTGATGCCTGCTTGCTGCATTTTCAATGCACTTCAACGTTTATGGTGTATATATCTCTATCATCTCCATCTCTATCATTTCTATCTCTATTATCTCTATCATCTCTATCTCTATCATCTCCATCTCCATCTCTATCATCTCCATCTCTATCATCTCCATCTCTATCATCTCCATCTCTATCATCTCCATCTCTATCATCTCCATCTCTATCATCTCTATCTCTTTTTTTTAAGACCACACTGGAAATGCAACGGACCAGTGTGACGACATGCATAGAATCTAAAGGGATACATTTTTCTTTTCTTTGAGCTTTTCTTGCGCTAAAGATGCTAATAATGGCCGACTAAAAATTAATATTAATTTAAATTCATAATTTGAATGAAAAAGTGGAGTACAATGCAATTATCCACTTAAGGGCCAGCCGGCGCAGTTATACTGCGGCAGGTTGGATCTATTACGCGAATCGCCGTAGGTGTACATAGCTTCGTGTAACGGATATAGCGGGCGCGCACACGCTGCCAGCGCGGCCCTGCAGCCTGTGCGCGTGGCCGGCGGTCGTGATGTCCACTGCCCACCGGTGATCGCTCCACACAGAGACAGAACAGGGATCTGCCAATGTAAACATGGAGGACCCCCGTTCTGACAGGGGAGCTCAGAGTGATTGTCTGTTCCTAGTGATTAGGAACGGGGATCTCCCTCATTCATCATCCAGTCTGCCCACCTCCCAGGGAACACATTTAACCCTTTGGTCACCGCAAGTGTTAACCTCCTGCCTGCCAGTGACATTTATACAGTAATCAGTGCATTTTTATAGCACTAATCGCTGTATAAATGTCAATGGTCCCAAAAAAGCGACAAGTGTCCAATCTGCAATGTTGCAGTCCCGCTAAAAATCGCAGAACGCTGCCATTACTAGTAAAAAAAAAAGAAAAATTAATAATAAAAATGCCATAAATCTGTCCCCTATTTAGTAGATGCTCTAACTTTTGCTATATAGGAAGGATTTACCCCCTTAATAACCAGGTCAGTTATTGTGATTTGGCACTGCGTCGCTTTAACTGACAATTGCGCAGTCGTGCGACGTTGTACCCAAACATTGGACATTCTTCTGGTGGTATTTGATCACCTCCTGTGGTTTTTATTTTTTGCGCTATAAACAAAATAAGGAGGGACAATTTTGAGAATTTTTTTTTTTTTTACTATAATACATATCAAAAAAAAAAAAAAAAAATTTATATTTTGATATCTATTATAGTTAAAAAAAAAAAAAAAAAAAAATTCTCAAAATTGTCCCTCCTTATTTTGTTTATAGCGCAAAAAATAAAAACCACAGGAGGTGATCAAATACCACCAGAAGAATGTCCAATGTTTGGGTACACCGTCGCACGACTGCGCAATTGTCAGTTAAAGCGGCGCAGTGCCAAATTACAATAACTGACCTGGTTATTAAGGGGGTAAATCCTTCCGTTCCTTAAGTGGTTCTATATAACAATATTTAGATTATAAAAAAAAAACTGTCTCTTTTGGTTTTCAGCCAAGTGCCTCCTGCATTTTCGGTTTTGGTTTCAGCGCCAAAATTTCCATTTGGTGCACCTAGTATAATCCTCTTTCTAATAATGATGATGATAATCTTCATAATAAAATTATTCTTGTTTAGTATTATTTATGCCATACAATGAAAAGCAAATTGACGCTAAGGCCTCATACACACGGGCGTATATAAAAAAATAAACAAAACGTCGGGCCCGACGTCAAGGAAAAAAAGGCGACGTTTTTCGGCGTTAGTGAGCGTCGGCGTCAATAGGCGTTTTTTAAAAAAAAAATCCCTCTGCTATTTTTCAACCTAAAAACGTCGGCGTCAAAAAACGCCAGTAAACGCCGGTACAATATTAGTTGGCGTTTGTTGGCGCTTTGTGGCGTCGGCGTCAAACGCCAACATTTTGCAGTCTCAGAACGCGATGGCCATGGGTTCTACTTTCTGCTCACTAACGCCGACGCCACCTACAGCTCAAAAAACGCCGACATTTTTATGGGGCCATTGACTAACATGGGGAGCAGAAAAAAACGTCAGTAGACGCCGGCGTCAAAAACCGCCCGTGTGTATGAGGCCTAAGGCCTCATACACACGGACGTTTTTTGACGCCGGCGTTTTTTGCAGCTCTCCATGTTAGTCAATGGCCTCATAAAAAGGTCAGCGTTTTTGAGCTGTAGGTGGCGTCGGCGTTAGTGAGCTGAAAGTAGAACCCATAGCCATCGCGTTCTGAGGCTGTAACTTTTTGACGCCGACGCCACAAAACGCCAACAAACGCCACCTAATATTGTACCGGCGTTTTCCGGCGTTTTTTGACGCCGACGTTTTTAGGTTGAAAAATAGCAGAGGGATAATTTTTTTTTATAAACGCCTATTGACGCCGACGCTCACTAACGCTCAAAAACGCCCATGCATTACGCCGAAAAACGCCGACTTTTTTTCCTTGATGTCGGGCCCGGCGTTTTATTTTTTTAGAAACGTCCGTGTGTATGAGGCCTAAAGATCAACATGGGATAGGGATGGACAACAGAGGACGATCAGATCAGTATAATATGATTTATTATCATTTACTTTTGTAATGTTTTATTATTTTGACTATTTATTAATAATGCTAATAATAAATGCAAATAATTGCCATAATATTTATTATTATTAATAATTTTTGCACAATGGAAACCCCCTTAGCAGAGGACACTGCAGAGTAGAGATGGATGAATGGCGTGTGCTGTGCATTGTTTTATGCGTCCTGTGGACTCTGGGTCCTAGAGAAGCTCCGGCTCTCATATATCCCCCCCCCCCCCCATAGACATACATTGTACATCGGGACTCGGGCAACGGAAGCATTTCAGGTGAGGGATT